>JAQQZY010000005.1:433641-445582 GCA_030068375.1 Ostorhinchus rueppellii
TTATTATTATTATTATTATTATTATTATTATTATTATTATTATTATTATTATTATTATTATTATTATTATGTGCTTTGTTGGGCTCCACTCTTGCTGCTGTAAATTTGGAATTTCCCCTTGTGGGACTAATAAAGGAATAGCTTATCTCATCTAGAATGACATCAGACAGCAAGAAAAATGCAATGTAATCACGTCAGCTTTTCTGCAGCACATTTAACATAAACACTATCTTTGCTCTGATGACAACAGCTTGTTATGACATGTGTTTGCTACATATGACTACCACATACTTGAGTGGACTAATCTATTGTACCAGACTATACGAACTAGTTCGGTCTTTATTTATGCAAACAACACCAGAAACATGACCTTGAAAGCCAAGCAAAAAACACTGACATCTATATGCATGAACCTCCAACACTTGTTAGAGCAAAGGCATGTATGCCCTAGATGAAGTGATCTACAATCTTAACCCAATTTCCAAAATTAACCTCTATCTCTCACTCCCTCCCTCTATCTCTGGCTCAAAATACACACAGGGTCCAAGGACGTCAAACTACAACAAAATCTGTTATTCAGCACCTAGGCAGGGAAATTACACAAGCACTTCAGAAGTATACTACATCAAAGTATTGACAATAATGCCACTCATACCCTCCCCTTTTGTCAAATGGAATAGAACACATTTCAGCACAACTCAGAGTGAAAATCACCCAGTGACTGCATTTCCTTTGCTGTGAGAAAGACCATCAGTTCAGTTACAGCTTCACGTCCCAGAATAGCCTATCTACACTTCCGACACAGTGCCTTCCTACATCGCCACCTCCCTTTCATGCATGCGCACACATCCTCAGTCTTTTTGATTTACTCCCACACTTGGAAAACGTCAAAGTCTTCCTTCCCTGCTCATTTCCTGTCATTCCCTCTGGACGCCATCTCACCACCTTGCTCCCTCCTGGGTCGTACCTGTGCCATTGTTTGAAGGTGACTGCTGTTTTCGGGGCGGCTGTGGCGGAGAATCCTCTAGCCTGGGGGAGACACAGACGGGGAGAGGGGGAAATTTGTCAAGTGTCAGTCACATTTCTTTATTGTTAGATCTGCAGTAGGCAGTTAATGTTAATATGTGGAGATCTGCTGTACTGCACAAACCAACAACTGGAGGGAGATTAGGAAAGTCACATTCAAAGGCTGAGGGGATGAGAAATTGCTGCCTCACAGCAATGTCTTCACAAAACAGATGAATGGCAGCAAAAATAGAACATGAGTCTCTATCGGTTTCACTGGCATAAATCAATGCGGACAGTGAAAATCAAAGGATGACGCCAACAGTTTATTGGCTTTTGCAAGCTCATGGCCCTTTCATATTTAATCTGAACCAGTGTTTCTCAACCTTTTTTGACCAAACAGCCCTTTATGTCATGAGCTTTCTGCTGCCCCCCCCAAAAGGAAATTTTATAGCCGGGGGGTGAGGGGTTATAGCACCCTGTGCAACACGTTGTCAAGCAGGGGTGAGTCACAACAGACATTACGACCGAAAGCCGGGGGGAGGGGCCCTATTGGCATGGAAATTCGCCAGTGATATAACATGCTGCTTGATATTGATATTATACCAAAACCCTCCATTTTGGTCTCAATGCCCCCCTTTCAGCTTTCCCTTTCACCCCTCCAGGGTGTCCCAACGCCCCCTGGGAGGCAGTACTGCTCTTGTTGAGAAACACTGATCTACATTATACATATTGCAATATGAACATACCCATTTGTAATTACCCAAACACATAGTGTGAATAAAAATAAGCTAAATGTTCAGTTAGATTTTTGTAATGTCTTTATAGTAGTTTTAATAATGCCATAAATAAAGAGGACAGTTTCTTTACATCAACACAGAAACACAACTTTATTGAATCAGCTCTAGTAAATGACTGTTTACTGTTTAACAGTAGCTTAATACACCACAAAACAGACTAAAAACTGACACAGCCTTTGTTACAAAACATGTTTTTTTGCATTAATTAGTACTCAACAGATGAAAATAGGCCCCAACAAAGGCATGTCTTCTTTATTTTTGCATAATGTTTTCTATTAAAAAAAAAAAACTGTCCGTCTCTTAAGAAATCACTGTTACATTTCAGAAATTAAAATATACATTTGTGGCCCATTCCTCACGTCCATGGGTTCACTAATCACCACTGGAATAGGTAAATATGTAATGATGCAGAAACACAATGTTTTAGCACATTATTTTAGAGGAAAATTTAAAAATTAATAGAATTATGGATAAAGTGGTACATGTCCCTCAACCACTCAACCCATTGTCAGTACGCTTGTGATCCAAGCAGGACCTGCCAAACTACTGCGGTCCTTGCACATCCAGAAAATAAATATTCTACAGTAAAATATTCATCCAAAAGTTTTACCAATACACTAGTGACAAACTGGAAACTGTAAAACTCTTAACAGATCTGTAGTAGCAGGAAGAAGTCAAGCACCTAGAAAGCACAAACCCAGATTTAATCTTCACATAATGACACACTACTACTGTAGTACTATGCACACTGTCCTGAAATTACTACGATGTGCTGATAAAACAATTTAGATGCAGGTGTGACTGCAGTTATGCGCAGGAAAAAAAGGAACAAATAAACTTGGTAAGCGCGAGAAGAAAGATAAATGCAGATGTGGTCACACGGACAGCATGGTGATTGCATTTGACAGAATGACTTGAATCATATGCTATGTCTATCACAATTAGCACGTGTCTACTCAGACAAATAGTGAGGGTAGATTTGTGCTGATGTGTTAGATTACTCTCTCCAACACCATGTGGGAAATGATGAATATTGGATTATCTTTTGGAAGAACATTCATCCTTCGAGCAGTCATACAGCTTCTGCATGCCTCATACACCACACTTATTTATCATTCAGCTGTGTCTCATACAGTCGCAGAAACATCTTTTAGACCACCCTTGTTTTCGGTTGTTTATTTTAATGCCTGGTACAACTAAAGGCAAATTTGTTTTGACAAATAACAAAAATAGCTCATAAGAGTTCAGTTTCAGAGCTGATATCTATCCATTTTCCATGTTTTCTTGATAAAAACCAAAAATCACTTCAGTTCTTACATCAATATCGATAACATTGTACTGACAAAAACAGTGCTTTTAAAGATTCCATGTTTTCTTTTCTGTCTAAGACACATGATACACACAGGAGTTAGTACTTGATTGCATAACCATTGTTTTTGATGACTTTTGATGGTCTAATAATTTTTTCCATAACTGCATTTCATAGACCCTATTGCATTTTCTAGTGTAGTCAGTCTTATTTTTTCCCATCAAACTGCTCCTCTCCCTTGCTCAAAGGCACTTCTGGATTATAGCCAGACTGTTCATCTTTCCAGCTGGGTGCTGCTGATGGGATTAACCGGGGAAAAACTCCTGGGTCATGGTACATTCGTTCACCTCAGTTACTAAGTCCTGAACTGTCTCTCACATTCCTGAAGCCACGTCTATATGCTGGTAATCGCTTGGAGAGCAACAGTGGAATTTCCCATTCGCAGCCACAGAAACATCATCTGATGACACACACTCACGCACACACACACACACACACACATACACACAGAGTCAGTCTAGGGGTGGCTCAGCTCGTGCCAAGAGACTCAGCCTTTTCCTGACACCAGCATAGCTACTGTGTCACAGTGTGCACTTGGCCACACAGTTTGGCGCGTGACTTGTTTCTGTGCCCCCTCCCCTCTCTTTCCATCTCCCTCAAGAACATATAAACACACGGCACACCTTCTTGTGGAATTCCCTGACTACCAATTTACTGAGGCCTATATTTATAACAGAAATCTTGCATAGCACTAGGGTTGACGTGGACATACACAGTCCGACATGACCTGTGATAAACTCTGTCATGCTGAACTGTTACAAAGTGCAGTGTCACTATTTCCTGTCTGCTTTATTATGAACATACTTCCCATTTCAAAAGGTTACTAGTCATTCCACTGTTCATCTGCCATCGCCCATTCCAGGCACTTAACTCTGCTGTCCATCTGCTTCACTTACCTAGTCTTGAGCACCTCATTCATTTTCTGCTCCAGGTCTATCCTCTTGCTTCGTTCTCTCTCCAGTTCCTGCCGCAGCGAGTCCACGTTGGTCTCTTCCCGCAGCTTCCTCAGCTCTTCCTCTAGAAAACACATGATACAGTTGAGGAATATGAGAATGAGGCATCCCAGAGAGTTACACATGTGTTCAGTCTCATTAAAATGAATAATAAAAAAAAAAAAAATTAAAAATTAAATTAAAAAAAAAAAAAAAAATTCAAGGACACAAACTAACAAAATGGGATATAAATAAAATGCATAGTTAAAAAATTAAGATGACTGAACATTTTTTTTTACATTTTCAGAAGTTCTCCCTGTGTTTTTCACTTCATTTTTTGCATTGATCCATTTCCTTTACCTTCACCTCTCCCCTGCTCTTCCTCCTGTCAATCAGCCACTAGCATCAATTGGGTTCAGGTATCAGAGCTTTCTAAACCTGGAGTGCAACATCAGCAGTGTTTCCTCTCACTCCATTGTCCTCAACTAAAGGGACACATGAATATTGAAGGAGAGGAGGCAATAAAAGTAAAGAGCCACAGATGAAAGATGAGCTTACCTGCATACATTTATGTGACCATAAAAAATAGCACTGTAAAAGACAGGTGCCAACACAGATTACAACCCCTGTGCAGAAGAAGACCCTCTTCTGTCTCTGACAGGAAAAAAATAAACAATGTGTATCTGCACTTTTGTCTGCAGTGGTTCCATTTCAGCTTTAAACTCCATCATACCAGGATTTTCAAGGAAATTCTTGACCTAAGGTATCTCACAATTAAGAAAGTGATAAACAAGTTATGCACCCCATGTGAGAGAAAATCTATATAACCTAGTCCTTTTCCTTTCCCTGAGCTAACTTCATTACATAGACAGCAGGGGATTCGTATTACAAGAACTTGGCTGTCAGTTAGTCTCTTTCCCATCACCTAATCTCATATCTCATCCTTTATTCCCTCCCATTAATGCTAATAAAACATTCATTGGCAGCACCTCCTGCAGCTGGAGAGTCAAGTAGAGTTCTTAGCCAGAAAGGATCCAGAGAATGGTTACACCATAAACAAACAGAGATGTGGAAGTCTCTCAGAATACACCATATTTCTCACACCAATTCTCCCCTCCAGTGCCTATCTGTCATGTACAATGTGTTAATCATATGGAGTTTATGTATGTAAATAAGCATGTAGGAATGAGTGTGTGCGTCTCTGTGTGCGTAAGAGACAGAGTAAGCCAGAGGCCAGCCAAAGGTTGCTAAGCAGCTTAGCACAGGTTATGTTGCTCTGTGCCAAGAGGTCCAGAGCCAACTGTAAACCTATTAGACAAATGCATAACAGCAGCAGCTATGCACTAAGGACAGTGTAGGCAAATAGCAGTAGCAAGTGAAAACATTTATGCTTGTATTAAATTTAGTAGGGTGGTTTACAGAATCTCCCTCCTGGATCAAAAAAGGGGGTAATTTTATGATGGACTGAATTACAGAAAGCTTCAGTCATCTTAATCCTACATTATAAAAGGGAAGTGGACTCTGTGTGTGGGTCTCTGGTATCACACAAAATCTGGAAAGAGCTGACTGCTGCAGTTTGGCATATTTATGGATTTTTGGTCAAGGAAGAGACTAGTGGAAATGGCAAGTTGACAGGACTGATAATTTGAATTTTAGTAATTTTTATTATCATTAGTAGTAATTTTGTAATTCAATAGCCTTGCCCAGAATTGCAGAATTATAGAATTGAAATGGGTTACCTAGCAACAGATAAACAATAGGGCTACAGTATCATAGTGTCAAATTTAATGTGCAGAAACAGACATGCCAGCTGAGAGGTTATTGCCGGTGGAATTTACAAAGTAAACCAATGAACTGTATCAGGGGTAAGTTTATTATCTACCACATCTAGAACCCGTGGTTCCCTACAGGTCAACGCGCTAGTTATCTATTAATCATTTAAGGAATTTTGTAACCAAAATAAAAAAGAAAAATTCAGTACTTTGTGGTTCATAAACATGCTACTTTTCTTGATCTTGTGTTTGACTGTGCTTGAACTCTAGGATATTGGAGAGAGATTTTTTCCCCGTTTTTTGTAGCTGTAGTTGTACTTTAGATGACAGAACTGCAGCTCTTTCAGATATTAACTAATCTTGATTTAGCCACAGGTAGTTATGGTTACATGTTGTCAGTTAGCCACTGGCTTTAACTCATTCTTTTAAACTCTCTTTTTTCTGTTAATCTCATCCTTAAATTCTAATTTGTCCTCAGCGCAATTTCATTTTGAAATTTAATTACAGAAACACACAGTAGACTCATTTGACAAATGTAGTACTCTTTTCTAGTGTAGCACTAATCTAATAATAATAATAATAATAATAATAATAATAATAATAATAATAATAATAATAATAATAATAATAACAACAACATTTATTAACGCACTTTACATTTGAAGCCAAATCTCAAAGTGCACAGTACAATAAAATAAAAACAAACAAGCAATCTCAATTTACTTAACTGCAGTTGATTTTTTTCATGAAACTATGCAGCTTCTGCTAATATTATAGATTCAGTATTCAGTTGTTACTCATACCTTTTATTGATCCTCACCTTATAGTCACTTCCTTGAGTTCCTCCAGTTTCCTGTCATATTATTTCATGTGTCACCCCTCTCTACTCTTATGCTATACTTTGCTGTTTCACCAACCTAATTGTAGAAAGACACATCCCTCATTTTCAGAGGTCATAACACTGTATTGGTTGTGGGGTCACAAGAGTGAAAATCAGAGACCTTCTATAACAGATGGCCTATTAATAATACTGTCAACAAGCCTGTTCCACTTCTAAAATTGGGTTGCTATCTTCTATATATAAATCTTCATCCAGGGTTACCATATCACAGGGTCTCTCTGGCCATTTTGAACAGTAGTAAGTAGACCATTTATCTGTAACACAGACAGGCGATTAGCTAAATGCCATGAGATGTTAATCTTAGTAGCACTGACTTCTTGGACATGCAGGCTTTCTGTGAAGATGAACTTTACCAACAAAAACAGAAAGCTTAGTTAATGCAGGGTTCAGGTTAAGTCACAGCTGAAATCTATATTTGAAAATATACACCTTCATTTCACCAAGTAATACAGCAGAGCAAAAGAATCACCTTTAAAGGGCTCACATTTTGCTAAACCCAGTTTTATTAGTCTCTGTTACATTTATTTGTGTATTTGGGGACCCTGATAGTTCAAAAAGTTTGAATGACTTTGAACCCTCCAGGCACTGCAAGGCTATTTTTATATTGATTTTAGCAAAAACTGAGTGGATTTAGTTCCTTCTTGAGTGATTACATCTATAACTAGTTAAGTCATGACATTTACATATATACAGTCAAGACTTCCAACAAATATTTCTCTGAGTATGCTATGACTGTTTGTCAGCACCAGTGGTTGTAGTAAAAACAGAAAATACGCTCAAACTTCCGAGCTGATTACCTAAAATGTACAGTTCTTGGTTGAACGTGACAGAGTAGCACAGCCAACAACCTGGAAGGGGGCGGAGCATGAAGTGGTTCATGTGCATTTAAAGGGCCAGCGCTCAAAACAACCTTTCTAGTGTCATTACTGAGAAATAGGGTTGAAGATGGACCTATGGAGTTGAATTCAGGAAGAATTCAGACCCAAGCAGAGCATTTACAGTTTACGTAGACCACAGGGAAATGTTTGAACGTTAATTTGAGTGTTTGAAGCTAAATATCACTTAGGTTATGGCTAACAGAATCTGTTCAGTGATCGGTAATCACAGCTGTCAATCACACATGCAATTTCTCCTACAGTACCTCTCTTAAAACATTTGTGACTACACACGATTGGGGCATCATGGGTAGATTTTCTTTCTGGGAAGAGGAACATCTTCTCAGATCACTTGAATTACAATATGCTGAAATGTGACTACAGTATAGAATGCTTGCCCAGTGATGCTTAAAAAAAAAAAACAAAAAAAAACAAAAAAACTATCCTGCCCTATAGCTTTAACAGCAATAGAATAATGAAACTCGAGACTAAAAGTGTGCTAATACGCTGATGCACTTTGGAAAAGCCATCAATATAAAATATCTTGGAAAGTGTTGATTGATTGCATGTTAAAACTGGATAAGAATACTGCACTTACATCTCTACTAGTTGATCTTTTTTTGAGTAGCTTGTCAATTTTCTAATTCATGATTACACTATGTTGTGACCGTTTGACCGTTAAAGCATAGTCCCAGTAGTTAAATACATGTTTCTATCCTCAAAGCTGACACCAAAACGAAAATGATTCTACACAGAAGAGCATGGGATTTTTTCCAACAGACTTTATAAAGAGGTAGACTTGACCTCAGTACCACAGTAGAGCATGTTTGCGTGAACATACTTTACCTTGGTGTATTAACTGCCACAAACTTTTATTAAGAATTAGCTTAGACTGACTCATCTGACTAATCAGGGTAGATGAAGTTTAACCCAAAAAGGTCAGCACACTGACTGCCATCTTGGATGATCTGGGAGTAGTAATCAGGTTAAACTTAACTGTGAATATCTATGGTTGAAGATGATGAACTTACTGAGGTTGAGATTACTTTTGTGGCTCTTGAGCTTATCAACAGCTCCACTGTAAAGTAGCTCAAAGCTGTCAAAGGTAAAATCCTCCATCCGGGACAAACCCATCCGTCTCTGTAGCCGTCCAGTACTCGTGACATCTCCACACGAATGAGACGGCAGAGTGGCCGGCTTGGTTCCGTCTTCAAGTTGAGCCACGGCTACAGGTTCTTATGATCCAACCGAGCTTGTTTTTACATCCACTAAATCCTAATAAACCGAACAGCCCTCAGAAAGCTTTAAAGTTTAGTACTGTATATGCTCCATGTTAACGTCATATCCAGAGACAAATGCAGGGACTGGCCAGGTCCTATTGTGCTGATCAGAGAGTGTTCTAAAAGCTGTTAAACAAAAACGGCGATGGTCAGTGATCGAAGCTGGTCTGAGTGTTAGAAGCTGGGTAAAGAGAGAAGGAGGGCAACAGAGGTGGAGAGAGGTGGGGCTTTGCAGGGTGGCCAGCAGACTAAGAGGGCCTGGAATCTGAGATTTCTGGCACACTGGAGCTATCAGACACATATATTGCATGCTCATGTGTCAGTGTGGTTTTTTTCTCCCAACATTTATTTTAGCAAGTGTTAACTGTTGTAGTGCTGCACTTTATATGCATCTTCACATGTGTGAAGATGTGTGATCATGCATAAAAACTGTATTTACTGTACACATGCAGAGCCAATCACTTCATCTGAGTAAGCAAAGTTTTTAAGACCTCAAAGGAAAAGTACTGTGTGAGTTTTCCAATCCAGGCCAAAGACAATGGCTCCTTTCACTGAAGTATGGGGGGAGGAGGCGTAGGGGTTCAGAGAAAGAGAGACAGAGAATGAGGGAGACAGAATCGGCTGTTCACACTGGCCTCTCATTGTTCCTGGTCTTCACAGTATTTGAAACACTGGTTGGCTTGAACAGAAAGGAAGGCTGAGCTCTGTGGCCTTCAGCCAAGCAGCAGATGTTCATACTGTACGTCACCAAAGACAGTCACTAACATGCGACAGATGACGTAACAATAATAGTTTGGACTTGGCAATGAAGTTTGAGTAAACATGCTTGGTTTTGTTACAAAGTTGCCCTGCAACAGAGGAATTAGCAAGTTTAGTGTTGTTTAGTGGTACAACCTGTTGCATGTGAACAGAGACAGCTGATTACACTGAACTTTGGATTTTGCTCTCTGCAGATGAAAGATCCCAACCTCAGTTTTGTATGCAACTGTGAATTAGAATGTCAAATATCAAAGGCTGCTATACTATACTCTAATCAAATATTTCTGTCTTCATTTTAATTTTAAGTACATCCTCTTCTTTAGTTCAGGAATTTAAAAAAGCCTAATATTTAGGCTTGAAGTATTCTTTCTTCTCTGTGGCCTCCTTCTACTCTGGCCCCAATATCTCTGTATGACCTAGATTTCATTTTCTTCCCTCTCTCTACAATGCTATGTTTACCTTGTGGTTAAATTGAAGCAGCGCTTCAAAAAACAAAACAAAAACAACATATTTTCTTATGCCTTGCTGATTTTGCTGAACCACTGTGCATGACACAAAGCCAAACTCCAGGAAGTAGACTAACTCAGACGCTATTATTTCTTGGTGTTCTCTGTGTGCATGTTAGCACAGTATAACTCAGTGGGAAAGAAAAAAACATGCCATAAATATTTTAGATCATCAATGCTCTGTAATCAAATGTTGTGTCAACTGCCGGGACAATGTCTGCTTGCTTTAATCACATCACAGATATCTGGTCAAGGTTTTACAGATTCCTTTGAGCAATGTATGGAGTGACAAAAGAGCCCACTGTCCAGTTCAACACACTGACAGGATATAGGCTAGAGTAGATAAACCGTGATACCATCTAGTCAAATGATTGAGGTTGAACATTTACTTAGACCCTCTACCCACATGGCCTGGGTTAGAGGTGCATTCTGACATAGTCACATACATGATGATGACTAAACATTACAGTGTTTAAATTCAGTGAAATTTACACTGTAATTTCCCAGTTTGGAATAAATAAAGTATATATGTCTGTCTATCTATTAAAAGTACAACAAAGATTCTAATTTAAGTAAAGTAAGAGAAACATATTTTATAGATTTACTGGAGAAATCACCCAACTTATTTCTAGGAGCAGACTTGTAATTTACAGGCTAACAGAAAACAATACTTGGCCCACAACCTACTATGTGCATTGCCCTAACAATGTGCATGTTCGGAAAGGAAAAGAATTCCAGTCCTCTGAATGATGCCACTCTTTGCACAGCCAAACCTCTCATTTTCAGTAACCTCTCCTTATGCCAGGTTCCAGGAGCTGTCATGACCCATCCAGCTTCAATGATTTAATTTCCTGTTGAAGCAACAGCTATATCTTTAGCAGACAAAGAGCAACTATTCATTCTGCACCGACTCTATTGCACCTGTTTGTTTACAAAGACAATAAATCATGATGAGTGCATGAGTAATGTGTGATGCTAAAGAAAACTCAATCACTGGCACAATTACCTTCAACTATACAGATTTTACTTCCTGTCAATCTGCTGCGGCCATTTACTACCACAACATATTGTATTATATACTGTGCTTGTTATAAACATATTTTTCTAGCTTCATGGTGCCTCCAAAGACAAAATATCATGACATACTTCACTGCCATCAAATTTTCCCATCAAAACAATGTGGTTATACTACTTCAACAAGAGTACAATATATGTTGCTTTGCAGAACACACTACAATACACAGATATAGTGTAGTAAATTGCTCAGTCCATTTCAGTTTTGTTTAATTGTGCCTCTTATGTATGTAGCCTATATCTTTGAGTGTTCCTCTGCTCAGGGTGAAGTAGAACAGCAGCTAGGACACTATTGATCAGGCAGCCACAGTAGAACACAGGGCCTAGCCTGTTCCCCTGCAGTCACTGTCACTGCATGACCTCAAACAGGACAGTCCCACTCTGACATACATATCTAGTCCAATCAAATGTTTTGAAATGAGATGGTTTGATGCCAACAAACCCACATTTAGTCTGAGCTAAAAGAATGCCAGGATAATTTGGCTTGGGTACTGTGATTACAAGAGTTTGCCTGTTTTAAGCTTGTCAATATTTTTTTTTTTTTACAAAAATACATATAAATGCAATAATTGGAGAGGAAAAAAGCTACAAGTTAAAGGAGAATTCCGGCCATTTTACAAACATAGCACATCTGCTTGAGGTCAAAGAAAGTTGGCCAAAGGGAAAAC
>JAQQZY010000005.1:465321-477305 GCA_030068375.1 Ostorhinchus rueppellii
CATTTTTGTGATGTATTGTGCAGCCTTTATGGCCAACAATTACAATTTCTTCTTTTTCCTCTCAATAAATTGTCTCTATACTGAGATTTGACAGAGTACAAGCAAATTCATGCATGTAAGCCTACTAAACCTCAAAGACCATTGATGTTTCTAGCCTACTATACTCTTTAGCAGACATAATCTTTATCAGCAACTTTTGTTAGAGCCATACAAACCACTCCCTTGGTAAACCATGAGGTCAGATCTGCTGCCCTCATTTACTGACTTAAAGTCCATAGCAGATATGGCAGTGGTCACAGGAGGCTGTGAAGGCTTAATGGTCATGTTTTGGTATCATAGACTGAGATGCAATGATGACAGATAGTGCAGTGGGTTACTGGAGCCATCACACAGACTCACCAGAGACAAGGTGCTGCAGTGTTTACTCTGCATTCAACAGTAGCCCGACACTGCAGTTACACTATTAGGACCATGACACAGACCAGAGTTATTGCTATATTAATGCTCACCAAAAGACAGCTAATATAAGCCAACTGCAGTCCAACTGTGCAATTGATCATTGGTAAGTGTTCTAAAAGAAGCCAGTTTTAAAATACAACAGGTGCTGAACCTGTTGTTGTACAGCAGGTAAACACTGACAATACAGTGATTATAATAATCCAGTCTCCTCACTGACACCAGTTAACTAACACTCTGTACCAATCAGCCTAAACTCTGACTACATTTTCAGTGTAGTTGACTTTCCAGCCAGGACAGCATTAAGTCCTTGTTTTGAATGGGAGCTGCAGACTGAATGAAACAACAGCGAGATTCCCCTGTAGTACTACTCTATTTACGAGTAGGTCACTTCTAATTTGACTGAACACAGTATGTCAAAAGGTGCCATAACAATCCATCTTCCATTCTCGCAACAGTTCAAGGAGCCATGGGAAATGTATTAAACATGTTGTAGTTTTTCACTGATGTGATTTGTCATTTGGTTAGAGATTAAATGCAGTATTTGTGATGTAGCCTAATCCTCAGAGATTATTCAATCTGGTTGACTGGGTGACTAGTTATAAAACTGCCAAGGTTGAGCAGTCTGCCTTTTTTGTTGAATGATTGGCTACAAATGACCCAATTAAAAATAACAAATAAAATTGACTAAGAGACAGCTGAGTGGCAACTCAGATGTCTAAACGCCTTTTTACAGCCTGGTTTTAAACATTCTTCTAAGTGGTTAAAGTACTCTACAATTCTCTTCACATAGTTCTGCAAATACAGACACTAACAGAGACACATTGACCGACTAAAGGCAGCAAAAACAATTTATGTATGAACTTAATATTTGGAAATAAATTTACTTCACATCTTAACCCACTCACATACACACAAGTGGAAACTGCAGTGGGGACTGGTGGGTTGATCTTTCTTTCCTGAAGGGGAAATGGAAACACAGTGAGCGGCAGGTTAATAAGCACTTCCCTCCTCCTGTCAAGACAACTGTCACAATGAAATCCATTCTCACAATAACCACCTGAACCCACACACAGGCTGCTTGATGCTGCTTCTTAGTGAGTCATTGGTCAGCTCAAAGTACCTCAAATTTAGCAGAGACAATAATGACATGTGAATGTATAACCATTCTAAAACAACTTCAAAAAAGGACATATTATACAGATGATCAAGAACAGTTTAGGATGCAAGTGGTAATATTGAAGAAACACAGCCACAATTTCTAATTCTATTTAAAGAGTGCAGTGGGCTACTTGTTGCCATGCTACTCCTTGTGTTTTTCCTCTGCTGTCTTCCACACTACCTTATATTTTTTTCTTTAACAGTTCTTACTGCAGTCCAGAGGCAGTTTCAACCACACTAGTGTCTTAAAAATGAGAACAAAAAGATGAAAACAAAAGACAGAAGAGAAAAGAGGAGGAGGCCAGATGGAAAGGGGCTTTAGCTCAAGGTCTGATCACCATGTACGAAATGCTGCAGGAATACACACAAACAGCGCTCATGACTCATGTGCTTGAATAAGTACAAACACGAAGACACCTCCATTCAGCTTTACCCAGTCTTCAGTCACCGAACAAACACCAGCTGGGAGAGAGGCTGGTGCAGTCATAATAGGAAGGCAAAGATATGCACACACACGTGTTGTGCACATAAAACAAAATGACAACAGTGCAACCACACACACTAGGTGATAATGTTTGTTTGTTACTGCGTACATTAGTTAAGGGTGAGTAGCTTTACAAGCCTGGTGTGTATTAGCCTGTCACAAGCTTAATATATGAGTGTGTGTGCACGCGTATGTCTGTCTGAGTAATCTTCTGCTAATGACCTGTAGTAGCTGGAGGTTACTCTAGGCTACATGGGTCACATTCACTGCATCAGCCAATCACAGGGATTCATGGATGTTATGCTGTTAAAGGCAGACAAGTGCCCTTTGCCCTAGATCAATATTTCTCATTATTTAGACTTTATAAAAAACACAAATTGACAGTTCTACATTTAATAATTGAACAGATATAAAAAAGTACTCATTAAAATGTGCCTCTTAAAAATTAATAGTATGAATCATAAAAATATGGAAACATAATTTCCATCTTTATTAAGGGAAATGAAGTGTGAGCATATCTACCGGATATTCATCTTTCTAGCCAAGAAGTTTCCACTGATCAAAAGTTGAAACTGCAAGAACAGCAAGTAAGGATTTTGTGCATTCTCACTGGTAAACATGACAATGCATTTTTAATGAACACTATTAGCATAATTACACTGCTTAATAGTTACCAAAACAAAGGTCATACTATTATCATTCTTACTGTTATAGTGTTAAAACACTATTCACTGTTGTATATGGATATAATGACAAATATGGTGATTTAATAACACCTCAGTTGCATTAACTTAGTGTCATATATAACTTAGATGTCATATCCCGATCATATGGGAGATGCATGTTAGCTACAAGGAATGGGAGTAGCTCTTCCTACAATTACATCAAGTATATCGCTGATGCCCATCAGCCATGCATGAAAGAGAAAGAGAGGAGAGGGGACATTCAGCACTCAAATAGCCAAACAGTACAATTCAGTCCAGTGCACTCACACAAGTAGGCCACTTTCTGTGCATGTGTATTTTCTAGGACAGAAGGCTGCAAGGTTTTATTTCAGAACAACACAAAGTTCTGATTATAGGCACTTGTTAAACGGAAATACCAGACTACTAAAGAGTTTCCGCTCTGGCTGATAAAAGTCTCATTTCCGTCTACAGGTGCTCTTACTCAGATATGCTGCATAATAAAGAAGGCTATCCTGATATCATACTTTCTGTAGAGCTATTCTGTGCTGCTATTCTCAGCCTCAAGTTTTATAAGACACTGAGGGACAGCGTGTGGGACTGGAGGATTATCTCATCTGTCAGAATTTACCAGAATGTTCCAATGAATATCTTCAACTTTGGCTGTTCATTTGACTTTACTGCATTTATAATGAAGGAGACAGTCGACAGATGGTCAGGAAGAAAACATGCCTCTTGTCTGTAATGAAGTGCCAGGTGTCACCGTAACAGGACAGAAACATTAATCTACTCTGCCTATAGGCAACTTCTGCAACTAATTTTCAACCTTACTGCCCAATTACAGTCTAAAGGAGCCTGATATCAACATGTTGGGTTACATTTCAGTCTGGATACACATTGTTATTGTAAACGTTCTCATCAAGCTTCATCATTTCATTTGATGTCAGCCCTGGGGACGACAAGGGCGGAAGGGAGGAGAGTGCGGATATGATGGACTTCAATTAGACCTATTAGTCGCATTCTGCTCTATCTGTAGTTGGGGGCAAAAAAGGGGCATGAGGAATATACAAGCCACGTTCCAGTTGACAAATCTGAAGGAAAGTATAGTAAAGAAATGGTACGAACAAGATGACAGCAGTAGCTTTCGTCTAGTCCATTAATACAAGCCTGTGGGCACCATGTAGTTGACTGAACAAAAATAAAAGTTTTGGTATGCATTTTCCAAAACCAACATCCTGTATAGGTTATTAGAACTCTGTGCAGTTGAATGGTACTCATCAGTGAGTACTTTTGATGGGCCTTGCATCAGTGAAATGCAAGGTCAACAAGCAAAACAGTGGTTTATACTGTCATGTCACCTTTGAGCTGATGGCCATGATGAGATCACTCTAAAACTATCCCTCTTACCCTGCTGCTACTATTTCATCATGCAGTTATATAAACAAGGATACAAACAATCAATACTTCCTTAACAATGGTCACAATCGACCCCTCTGTTAAATTGGTTGCACAGAAGTTATTATTTCTCAGTTCAAAGTACAATCAAACCTGAACTCTGTATCATTCGATCAGGACGGGATCAATGCAGGACAAGAGATTAACACAAGCCTGTCACTCATCTCTAACGACACAACTACAAAAAACACATTACAATACACGTTTAATATCAGCTAATGTTAGCTAACCTGATTTTAATTCACTTACGTTAACCCTGATGTCCCAGCGGCTGTGAACACACCACCGCAGCTTCTTTATCATTCTCTACTTACTCCTCGGAGACTTTGATGAAACATAATTCAGGGTAGGAAGACTTTCACTGTGAGGAAACACCTCCACCAGGGAAGGGAAAGTTCATGTTAAGAGTGGACAAAAAGGCCATGGACATAAAAGACGAAGCTAGCTGCTTAAATATTCGGGTAAACGGCCGTACTTTGAAAGGCTTATCCGAAAATCCGGAGTGGTCCTTAAAGTGGCATTCGTTTAAAAAATTAACCGTTAGACATGTCACGGCTTCATCCCCGATACACCCAAATGACAAGTTATTGTCGTGTAAATACGTTTTATTTCAGCTTCAGTTCATGTTTAGGCCACGAAGTGTTTTGAGGGTCGGAAATTATTTAATCTGTGAAATTATGAACACCGAGTGTCATGTCACTCCTAAATCAGCCGCATTGCATGACCCTGAAGAAGCAGTGAGACGGACGGATGACACGGAACAATACGCTTTATTTTCACACACTAGACACAAGAATAAGAGCAAAACAAGTGTCCTTACCCAGCACGTAAATCGTAGCAAAGTTTCATGAACACTGAGATTGGCTTGAGGCTGCTCTATCCGTCAGTACACCTGCTGCTCAGGACGTCCAAATGAACGCCAGTCTCACGGCAGAAGTGTCTCACTGGGTCCATCCATCCATCACAGCAGGCTCCGTGTGTTTGGGCTAACCGTCGCCTCCTGAGTGCGGAACGGTCGACAGACACCGACGACGAAGAGGAGGAGAGGGGAGGGAAAAAATACCAGTTGCGTCCCTCCTCTCTGGGAGAGAGCTACCCTGACCAGTGTCGTTGGATACTAGCCTTCCTCTGGCGCTTGTTGATTTCCCACAAACGGCCAGTGAGGGAGCGACGAAGGCCGAGGAAATGTCGTCAGTGTTCGGCGCTGTTTTCTTAAAGGGGCCGCTGACGGTGATGGAGCGGACGCAGGACGTGAGAGGAAACACAGCCGCCTCTCTCTTTCTCTTTCTCTCTCTCTCTCTCCTTACCACCGCCCTGTGGCTGCCGCTATCATGTAATGCTAAATTATGAAACAGGTGGGTAAACATTGGCCTCATTCTAATGTAAATAAGCATCACTTTAACACAACCTGAAGATACTCATCGAAGAAAATGACGTTGTCACCGCTAATTTGGTGTTTTATGGACCAATAATCTCATCCCTTTCATAATTTATATCACCATTAACACCTTAAATCTTTTATAGGGCACATATAGAAATACTGTGAATTTTTAAATTTCAGCCTTAGCGTAATATGACCTTATTCTGTAAAGTATTTTCTATTTTTTTTCACGTCATGTAGAAAATGAAGGTTAGTGAAGTTACCATATTTGGCTCTGCGGAAAAAAATAATAAATCCAAGAAGTATATCTTAAAAAAAAAAAAAAAAAAAAAAAAAAAAAGAAACATTTACGGTGCAAAGAACATCAGTTTTGGAGCATTAAAAGAGCGTATGTGCTGCTCCAGACCCCTGTCCACATCCACATCCACCCTTTGAACATCATTCCTTACATTAATAGGTGGACCTTACAGACCCTGGAGACCACTTTGGACCTCAGATTGTTGACTCACTGTCCTCACTGGAACTGTTACTGTCTTGTAATGTATGTGCAACTTACCAGAAATAGTCACTTGCCCGATAAAGGGTTAACAGCAGCCAACACAAGGACAACACTGTAGGCCATATGAACATTATCCACATCTGCAATACTAGCCATCATTTTTTTGTACACACATCTATACTTTTTATCTTGTGTGCTGCATTCTTTTTTTTCTATTTTAGTATTGAATGCAGGTACGAAACAACATTTCACCTTGCATTGTACAATGTATAAAACCTTATTAATAAATCTTATCTTTAATAAAGCCTGAGAGATGACATCCACACTGCATACTGAGTCTACAAATCCTTCTTAAATCATCATTAGTTTCATTCATATTTGAATAGTGACCCTGTCCATCCCTGCATTAAACAATCAAGGAGATTTATGAGGAATTAGGTTTTGCACAAGTCTAGTATTGCTTTTCAAGGCTTCCACAGTGAAAGACAGACTGAAATCCTGGTGGGTGGTATCTAGGATTCTACAGTGCTGCATACCTGCTCCTTCAAGGCTGTCCCAAATTTTATCGGAACATCACTACCCAGTTTTATTTCTGCAAATAGGTTAATTTTCACATACTTGGAGAGGGGGGGGGGGATCACAATCCTATAAATGTAAAGTAACTGAACTTTGCACTAACCTTTGCATGTTTTCATCAGGTGGTGACGTTCTGCTGGCACTGAAGTCCGTGTTATGCTGACACTATTAATTTTCAGCTGCTGTGACTGCAAATGATGATGTGGTCTTGATGTTACAGATTTCTCCTCCAGTCTTGCCTGTCTCTGCACTAACAGGATGAATGAGTTCAGCATGAAATGTGCAAGGAAGAAAAAGGGTTTGAAGAGTGAAATGGATAGAAAGTGCAAGAGACAGAAACGGGAGTCAAATGACTCCTGACCCCTTAGATGAGACCAAAGATTACGGGGATGTAATCACAAGTACTTTGTCTGCTGTCAGACTACCAATGAGGCGAATGAGGATCAGCGTAGTCTTGTCCTCACTAGTGCTTTGGCCTGGTTGTCTTGCAGCTGCCATGTTGCCACCTCCTCAGTAGCACATAAAACATACTCTATTATTATCACCTACTGCTTCCATTGAATTGTCTGTTGTTACATTTTACCAGAGTGTCTCTTCAGTGTCTGCTTTCTGCATCTTAAAGCTGAGACCGCTGAATCGTGTTTTCCAGGTGTTGTGTCCATAAGTCCGTATATGTGCGTTTTGCTGTTGCTGAAAATACAATGGCTTACATGTAAAGAAGGAGTTCATTTCGCCGCATAACTTTACCTCCACATTTGTTTAAGCAAATGTTTGATGTGCTGGGAAATGGGGTTTTCCATTCCTAGACCAGTCCTTTCTGAAAGTGGATATTTAAACTGCTACGCTTTGACAAAAATAAATAATGAATACTTTGCATCACCCGGTGAATTGATCTATGCACTTTAGGAGAACAAATTATATTTTTACAGTGATGTATTCATCAATGAAACCCACAATTGCACCACTTTCTTTGTTTTTAATTTACTTTCAAATTACTGCATAATTACAGATGGACATAAACATAAGCTTTTGTTGTCCTTTATTATTCAAGCCTGTCCAACCTAATAAATTCAGTTTTGTCTTACGTATGATATAAGGTTAGGTCATTTGGTCCCTTTTAATGTACTAGTAAGACGTAGTACTGTGATATTACACACACCTCTCGTTACTGTGCTTCAGTCGTCACATACTAAATGTAATCATATCCTTTTAAAATGAAATCCTCTTCTAGTACTGAGTATGTAAGAGCTTGAGTCTCAGGAAGTCAAGTTCTCATTCAAATATTTGATTCAGTTCGAGTCTTCTTATGAGTCCCTGTTGCATAACCACTGTGAGGGCAGGAAAATAACCACTGAACCTATCCTGCATATCCATGTGTGTTTGTGTAAACATACCTGAAATCTGTGTCTATCTTAGTCTTTCAGCCTCTTGAAATGAGTTTTATCAGAAGCACTGTCCTTGTAAATCTGTCTTTAAGTACATTAAACTCCGCCCATCAGGGTATGTATAGTTATCAGAGATTTAGCTGCAAACAGGAGCCAAATGTTTTTTAGATGGGAATCCCCTTAGTTGTGCTTTACACACTCATATTCACACACACATATAATGAGCTCCTGGCCTGTGATCCTCTTCAGATGTCTTCGAGCAAAAATACTGCTGGTGAGATTTCCTAAATCCTCCCTCTATGCTCATTTAGAAACCCTGTAATAAACCTCTTAATCCCAAACCAGCATTTTCTAGTGGGTTGCACAACCACGCTTGTCTTATGCAACTGGCAGAGCATTCACAGACAATTATAGAACAGTTGGGAGGAAGGGGAGGATGGATGATGAGGCTGGTAATGCAAAACAAATTTGGATAAGATGGCTGATTAAATACTAACATGCTTTCTTTCTGATTTCGTTTCAGAAAATAATACAATATTTCTGAATATATTTAGGCACAGTGAGTATTATTCAATCCCATGTTCAATGCTGTTTGTGTTCCAGTTGGTCTTTTTATTTTAGCTGCAACTTTAACCCCAACTCTTCGACTTAACTGGTCTAAACCAACCTTAAATTTAACCCTTTACTTACCAAAACCATGCCTAAATGTGATCTTAACAAAATCTGCTCTACATTTTAAAAGCAAGTTATGAGTCTGCGGTGGAGAAACAGTGCTGCTATGTACTTGCGTGCATTTGCAAGGCAAAATAGTTACTTTTGCATCAGTGAGTGGGTTTTAGTCAACAGCAATCCATTCTTTCAAGTATAAAAACCAAATAAAAACTGGTCAGTGCAACATTTTCTGTCTCTAAAAACTACATTAATATTTTTTTTATCTACAATATATTCTGATGCTGGCTAAAACAGTCACTGCAGGAGTCATCCATTGGAAGGCTCTTATCTATTTGTTTAGTTAAATCCTAATTGTTTTGGTTTGATGGCAAAATAATCAAATCAAATATTGTATTGATTTGTATTAAAAAGGTATGCATTCATAAGGCTTAAGGGATTGTTCATCCTTGATGCGTTGTAGAACTTGCCTGACAAGTTCAGATATGTACGCCTCATGTTAACTCTGTACACAACCTTACCTTGTTCCCCAGCAGATGGCACAATTGGATCATTCATGCTCCTCCCTCCTCCCTGTTCTGTTTTCTGACTACTCTTTGTTCAGGATGCCAAGTGTACCTCTCATACAGCTGAATTATTTAGTTTTCCTGGCTGTGATGGAACAGAGATAAAGGCGAGGGCAGAGGTTCACCAAGATAAAGTCTGAGACTAGTTACATGTGGCTGCTCAACTCCTCAGGTTTCAGTTTGGGGTTTTGTTCTTAATTGAAACAGTGAGTAATTACTGGAGTGGACCTGATGTTAAAATGGTAAAGGCTGTATGTATTCAGATATGCATGTTATGTAGAATGTTTGTAATATTTTTTACATTACTGATAAAGCCCTTCCTGTGTAAAAGATAGAGGAACAAGAACATTTATACCAGATACTTGCCATAATATTCCGTGACTGTGTTCAGTCTCACCACTAATAATGTTTTGCTATACTTTTTATTTCTTTGCGCCTTGTGCCACTTGAATTAATGTCTGGCTTCAGTTGCCATAACAACTAACTGCCCAATGGGCTTCTGAAACCTGATTCTCCGATCTAACCTTTCAGTCTGCCAGCTCACAATAACTTACTTGGCAAGTAGAGGTACACTGTTGTATGTATTTGTGAGATGGCTTTGGATCGTGTCCACCATCCTCCTGATCAGTGACCTCGGTACATTTAGCTTATGTCTAACTTCAGGGGGTCAAAGTAGGACTTAGTTCCTTACAGTGTTGTAAGTCACTTATATCTTTACTAGTTTGAGCAACATGCAGGGGTTTCACAGACTCAGCCTTTACTACTCCCAGACTCTTTGATGCAGCGCCACCTGGGTGCATCTTTCCTAATCTGGTACATATGTCTGGAGACAAACTCCCTCAGACATTAAGTCAAGGGTCTGTGTCAAGTTGGTTTACTGTGGATTGCCAGAGGAAAATACCAGATCCTAAAGCAGGCTGAGCTGGGGGGAAAAGTACTTATTTCAAAGCAGATAAGATATTTTTGGGGCAGAGGCAAATAGGAAATTGTTTCATTTGAATAACTTTAAAAAAGTAAATCAAATGCAACTTATTACATCACCCTCTGAAGGGGAGGCAAGGGGTATTGTTTTTAGTTCAGTTTGTTTCTTTGTTTGCTAACACTCTAGCAGCAAAACTATTGGTTGAATTCATGCCAGATTGGGTTTATAGATTGCCAGTGACCCAGAATAGATCTGATTACATTTTGGGAACAATAGATCAAAGTTCACATTTTTTATACATTTTTTAAATCTTTTTTTTCCCCCCCGTTTACTTATAATGGGCGGAATTTCAAATGTCTGTAGCAGCAAAACAATTGGTTGAATTCATACCAAATTAGGTTTACAGATTGTCAGGGACCCAGAATAGATGTGATTACATTTTGGGAAAAGTAGGTCAAAGTTCAACATTATTTAAAAATGTATTTTTAAAATATTTTTTCTTTTCCCATTTATGTATAATGGACAAAGTTATGACATACATCAGCACATGCATAGACATGATGACATCAGCTGGATCTATGGCAAGATAAGATACGATATGTGTGAGGGGCGGGGTTTGTTGTGCCTGGCACCACTTGTTTAATTAATGACTTTATAACTTGTTTTATCATCACAGTGAGATGCTTCTGTTTAAAATGAAGTTGTGTCATGTTAATCAAATGTTGCCAAGGAAACAGGCCAATGTAGATTGTCTAAAGCATACTATTCTGAAAATGTTAGTGACGGTGATTAAGTCAAAAATGTCGTATTTTGTCCTGTCTTGTCAGAGTTCTCTGGGTATTCAGAATTCTGTTTGAAAATAAAAGGTAAAAAGAGGTCGTAACATCTTTAAAAAAAGAAAACTACAGTGAGTGGAATTCTCTCTGTTTGAATATGTGCATTCCTCACCAGAGTTTATAAAGTGACTTATAAAAACTACCAGTAACCATTACCACTTCAACAATTACACAGACTTTAGGCTCAGCGACACAGTAAAGCAGTCACTGACATTCATATATACGTTACCTCGTACAGACTGTAACTGGACCATCAGCCATCAGTGGGCACTAGACAGGATCTCTGAGTACAACACCTTGTATGGACAAGGTTTACATACCATTTTCAGCCCTGTAGATTACACTCCTCTTTGAAAGAAGTCTTTTTTTAGATCTGGTTCACCTTTTTGTCTATTTATCTGTCTCCCCGTCTCTTCTTATCC
Source organism: Ostorhinchus rueppellii (assembly GCA_030068375.1). NCBI lineage: Eukaryota > Metazoa > Chordata > Actinopteri > Kurtiformes > Apogonidae > Ostorhinchus > Ostorhinchus rueppellii. The sequence goes on from JAQQZY010000005.1 coordinate 476,817, forward strand.
AAGAATTTTTCTTCTGCTCTGAAATAACCCCTGCTTTATCTTTTAAAACATACAGTATTGAATTCCATTTATGATGATAATAACATTGGCCAATACACCAGTACAGGAGATGCTCTGTATCCCCTCAGTAAACCCACTGGAGTCTGTCCAAACAAAATGTAGCCTTGTGAGAAGAATAATGGGTTTTACATCCAGTTTCATAATTATCTTAATGTAATTCTTTGGGCATTTATTATACATTACCAAATAAAATACAAACTATAAGACTGGTTAAGCTTTCACACTTCTATACATGTTCACCTGCTCCAGTTTGAACTCTAATACCCATTTATGTTATTAATAAGACCGATGTTTCATAACACTCATTTGGATGAAGTTTACCCTTACGTGCCTGGCTTCCAGCCAACATACATTTCAACACACACACACACACACACACACACACACACACACACACACACACACACACACACACACACACACACACAC
>JAQQZY010000005.1:492370-506937 GCA_030068375.1 Ostorhinchus rueppellii
CACACACACACACACACACACACACACACACACACACACACACACACACACACACACACACACACACACGCACACGCACACGCACACATACACACATACACACAGGATGTTTAAAAATTCATCATGTCACTTTTAATTTCACAATTATTTTTTTTTCTTTCCAGTGTCTTAAAACCATAAAAAATAAATATACAATATGTTACAAAACATTTCCAGTGTCTTGGATCAGTAAAAAAAAAAGGACATTTATCAACAGCATTGATTACATGAAGGCAAAACACTGGGATTGAACAGCATGGATGGTACAAAGGCATTGAGTGAGTTTGCTTACACTAGCTGCAAAATGCACTGGAGGTGGGAGTGTTTAAACATTTAACTGAGTTTAATTTGCAACGGAGGAAGACTTTATATTAAACAGAGGAGTTCGTATTCAACAGTTGTGGATGATTAAGCCATTTGTGAGTGCAATAGAAACTCACAGATGCCTTTTTAAGTGATCAAGATATGAATAATCTGAAACTCAGTTAAAAGTAAACTGACTCCAACCCTCATTAGCATATTTTATAACTTTGGTAACCAGAAGTGTGATGCACTGGACCAACAGGCAGGTTGGACACTGGAAAAGGCTTCAGATTCATAGTGCTCAAACATACTGTGTTTTAGACAGAGGGGGAATTCCTCTCCGTTCCTTATTATTAAGGTTCTTTTCGGCCCACTGTGTGCATGGACTTACATTCTGTGTGTCACTGACACACATTACATGTGTGTAGAGCTACCAGAAAATATCACCTGAAAGTCTGTTTTAGGCTAATACACTTTGTGTGTGAGTGAAGGTGTAAGGCCTCAATCCAAGATGAAGGCACGCGTCAGTGGAACTGATCTCAGTCCATTAAACCAGCACAACAGATTTTTCCCAACTGGAAAACGGCCCCAACAAGAACAGGTAAATGCTTTTAGTTCTGAATTCTGTTTTGTCCTCACTACAGCTGAAATACAAAATAGATCATATCTTCTTCACCTTTAACAATATCTACATGTTAATTACACTCTAAATGCACTGCATTGAGAGGCTGGAGAAGCCTTTCTCTGAGTTAATAAAAAAGAAAAAGAGCACTTGGTGTGACAAAGCACTGTCAGATATTGACAAGCTGTGTATGTCCCAAAGTCAGTGAGGAGAGGTTGTGTTATGGTCACATGCAGAGTTTATAACATCTAGGTAAAGTCTTCCAACACAAACTCCCCAGTGCTTCAAGGGACTTGTAGTTCTTGAAATCATGGACTACAAGTTGGAGTGTACCAGAATGTATTTGAGCCTGGGTTCATGGACAGTGGTTATAAATGTTCTCCATGAGAAAAAAATGTCCTTAAATGTTCTCCAGCTTTGGACAGTGATAGGGACCCCTCACAGATCCCTCATATCCCCCACTGAGGAGCACCATTTTAGCGCTTGCACTGCATTCTGGAGAAATTCTTCATCTTCTGACTCTGTCCTCATTTCTATCAGCGGTTTTGGCACACATGGCTCCATTGCACCCTCTCATAGTGCAGTCCAACACAACATTCCCTTTATTATTTCACACATTTTCACTTTTCTTCTCATTTTCTTGTCTCATGCAGTTTTAAGGTCTGCAATTAATACTGCTCGCAACAGAGGAGGGATGGATGGATAGATCAGGCTTGGACAAAAACATGTTCTCTGTTTTAACCTAATCTTCAGCACCCATCCATCTTCAGTTTCTTATATTTCAGTCCTCTCCTCTTGTCTCTAGTCCTCTGGCAGGTTCCTCTTCTCACAACGGCAAGCTGGTCTGCGTTTTCCTAACAGGTCAGATCGAAGTTTCATTACTGCCACTGTTAATGGTAGAAAGAGAGGAGGGGAGGGAAAGAAGAGGGGAGGGGAGGGATGCAGGGAAAAAAGAGAGGGTCGCAAACAGAAAGAGGGGAAAAGGGTGACATGCAAGGTAAAAATGAATGCAGGGATGCAGGATGTCATCATGCAGTGTTTGAGCTGGATGATCACAGTTATACATGCTAAATTTATGATTCATGCACAGTGGCATTAGTTGACATTATCATCAACCAATTAATGTTGCTTAGTCACACGGTGAAAAGGTTGCATAAAATTCTGAATCATCTTCAGAGTGATTCAGCATTTATTCATATTTAAGGTTAATGTTACATGCCAGTGCTCTCTAAAGGACTACATACTCTGAGTCAGACTCGTTGCCTCCGTTGACCGTCCCCGACTTCAAGTGCATGGCCACTCCCCCATTGGTCTCCCGGTAAATGGCAGGTGGCGGTACACCAGGAATCTGCGGCCGCGGGGCGATGGGCGGCTTGATGAGGGAGCTGTTGTCATGGTTTCCTGGGCGACCTCCGTCAGACGTCAGCGAGGATGTCCGGGACGTAGGGGTCATGATGTTGACAGAGGAAAGAGGCGAGGAGGCGTTATTGTTGTTAGGGGGAGGGGAGGTGATGGTGGGGGAGTTGTAGTCGCTCAGCTTCTCCCTCAGACGGTTCTTCATGTTCTTGTCGGTAAGCGGGGGCGGGTAGCTAATCTTGTTCTTTAGGATACCTGAAGCACACATTCACAGTTGACTGAAGAGCAGCTCAGATAAGACTCATATGTAACTCGGCTCATTTCTTCCTGTTTATATTCCCTTACCCTTTCTCTGCTCTGGCTGGTGGTTGCTGTTGCTGTTCGGTAGACTGGGGGGCGCTGTGTCTCTGGCATTACTGGGTGTCTCTTTGTCTCTCTGTGGAAGTGTATCCCTGTCTTTTTCACCAGTGTGATTCAGCTTGTGTTCTGGATGCAGCTCTACATTCACCTTAGTTTCCACCCTCAGCCGCTCAGCCCCGCCTGGATCCTCGCTGTCACTGGCAGTGGTGGCCTCTGTTGGCCAATAAGGTTTCACGTGATTGGACATTGAATCCACTGCCACAGGGAAAAACACACACATTAGTTTTAAAGAGGTGATATTTAGTTGTTGTTTTTTTCTCCCAATGGAATTATGCATTTTCAAACATGTCCTTGTGCTCTACATAAACTGTAAATGCTCTGCTTGGGTCTGCATTCTGCATTAATTCAACTCCACAGGTTCATTTTCAACCCTATTTCTGAGTAATGACACCAGAAAGGTTGTTTTGAGCGCTGGCCCTTTAAATGCAAATGGGCCAATTCATGTGCCACCCCCTCTAGATTGTTGACTGTTCTGCTCTGTCCTGTTCAACCAACAACTGAACATCTTAGGTAATTTGGACATATTTTCAGTATGGACTACAACCGCTGCTGCTGAGACACAATTACAGCGCATGTTCATCGGAAGTCTTGACCTCATATGTACAAATGTCTAGCTTTTAGCTAGACATGCGTCCAGGCATCTTTTGGATGCCCTGTTCTGAAAATAATAATTGGATGCCCTACTTTTATGCAAGAAGCCCTAATATTTTCATCCTGTTTTTTCTTTGCTGAATGTGATCAAAATTAGCCAATTCCTGCCGCTTCATCGCTTCTCCGGTCGTTTTTTTCGCCTCCCATGTTTTTTTTCCAATGAAATCTCACGAAATCATGGTTAGCTCACATCTCGCAAATCAAAAGACTTGCGTTTTATTTTCCATGATGCAGCGTGGCCGTGCAGGCACTTGCCGTAGATGTAGGTTACAAAGAAAAGTGGACTCCCTACTTTTAAGTTCTAGCTAAAAGCCTGGCAAATGTCATGATATAACTATTTATAGATGTAACAAATTTAGTAGGAATTAAAACAGGTTGTAGAAATCCATTCGAATTTTGCCAAAATGAATATAAAGGCAGTTTTGCAGCACCTGGAGGGTTCAAATTCAAACTTTAACTATTAGGGTCCAAATACACAAATAAATGAACCAAAGACTAATAAAAGTGGGTTTAGCAAAATATGAGCCCTTTAATGGAACCAATCTTTTTCTATTATCTGGATGGATTTTATTTATTTTATTTGGAATTAAACCCCCACTCTTTTACTCAAGCTGGCCTCAACAAATTTGGGCATATACATACTTTTCGGTGTGCTGTGAGCAGGCTGCCTCTCGTTATTCCACTTGGGCTTGACGTCAATGTCATCGTCCTCGCTGTCAGAGGAGTGGGAGGAGGCGTAGGAAGAGCTGTTTTCATCGACTGACAGCTCACTGTCTGAGTCAGAGTCTGATTTGGACAAAGAGGGAAGAGTAAAGATACACACAGCGAGGTCAGGCTCCATAATAAATCACTTGTGTAAGGTTTGTTAACACTATGTATGCATGCAAGAAAAAAAATAAACTAACTCACCATCTCCTTTTGTGCCATTTCTGTGGAAAAGAGGTCCGTCCAAATCAGTGTGTCCTTTAGCTGTTCCTGAAGAGACACTAGGCTTCTGACCGGATTCTTCCCTAAATAAAATAAGGCCAGATAAAAAAAGACAGAAAAGGAAGGAAAAGTAGGAAATATAGAGAGCAGAAAAGAGAGAGAGAGAGAGAGAGAGAGAGAGAGGAATGAGAAAAGCAGAGAATGTCATCTAAAGTAAATTCAAGTCCAAACTTGAGGTTTGAGAGAGAATTTTCCTCTGCAAGTTCCCTTAAGTATGACACAAAAATAAGGCAAAGGCATTCAGGTGCACCCGCTTCAGGTTAAAGTGATAAAACAGAATAAAACATGTTGCAAAAATGAATAAATGCATGGTAATTCAAGCCTTGTTGCTCAATCTTCTCTTTGACTTCCTCTTCTCTCATTCTACCTGTAGGCGTTTATTCCAGGTTGGATTGAGACATTGACTGGAGGCGAAAAAAAAAAAACCCCACTAGAGACTGACTTATGCCATGGCTGATCTACAAGAAACTTCGGGAAGAATCTGAGTGCGTGCCAACAGCTGCAGGGGAGAATCATGCGTATGTGTGTCTGAATAACACGTCTAAAGGGACAGTCCATTCTCCTGTTCTCCTCTATCCATCTCCACTCTTCCTCGTCTATTTCAACCCCTTCTGTTCCCGTTTCTCTGCTTTTCCCTTCGAGTCTTGTACAGGCATCACGCCACGCTGCTCCCCTCTGGCATTTTTGCTCTCATTGACCCTGATGTCAGCTCATGTTACCAGGATGACAGGTTTATGAGCTGAAGCGTACAGTCAGACCTATCCTTGATTACTCTTTAAAACACCAGGTATATGTAACACCACTCCATTCTCCACTGAAAACATGCCTGTGATGCTGTCAGATGCAAAGCTGTACAAGTGCAGATAAGATTAGTCAGAGATAAAATCCAGATAGTGAAAACACTTGTTGCTCAGGTGCTCTGTTCTAAAGCTTTATCATAGCACTAGCATTGTTAGCATAGTCAACGATGCAAAAATGAAACAGCAGTGTTCGGAGAGTAAATTTAGCCAAAAAACATCTGTCTGCAGTCAATTATGGTTATAAAAAGTCTGCAAACAAATGTGATCCTGGGAAACTAAATACATGTAGAAAAGCACGCTCAACATTTGACATGTGATTAGTAACATTTGCTGTGAAACTCATGCCCAGTGTTTTACATTTGCTTTGCTTTTCCTGCAAAGCTAATGCTAACAAACTCACATGGTGTTTACAAAAGCTAGACTTTATCAAATGCATGTTGTATATGCCAATATACCAGGTAGACACACAGGATTTTAGGTAATATGTTCACTGAACCACTTCGGAGTACAAAGATCTTGAATTTCCATATATTACTGCTATCTACAGGATGTCCCAGAAAATTTGACATTTCATCAGCTAATCATTTGTTTGGTCTTTTTACAACAAAAAAAAAAAAGCATACTCATTTTTATTCTGCTTTCAGAAATAGATATGCCGTTTACAGCAAAACAGAAAAAGCATTCTGTGTATTGAAGTACACCCAACCCAAACTCAGTCAAATGTGAGTTCACAACCTGAAAATTATTAGAAAATTTCATAAACAAGCGCCAACAGGAAGCAGATTTGGACGTGGCATAAGAAGTTTCAAGAGGAAGGCTGTATGTATCGGAAAAAAGGAACTCCGCAACTGACTTGATATGTGCAGCGTCTGTAATAACTTTGGAACATTATAAAATTACCGTCCCCCAGAATTTTTCATTTCAAATTTGCAGAATAAAACATTTTATGTCCAAAATAAATTCTACTAAGTATAATTTCTCCTAACCATGTAGTCACTCTCATATGGACATCTCAAATGATGTTGATTTTTTTTGGGATACCCTGTATATAACCTCTGAGGGACTGCCATGTGTATCCACTTTACTAAAACAGATCATCCAAAACAGTCCATTTTTTGTACAACATGCTTTAGAGAATATGTTTTTGACAATGTGGGCATTTTGGAGGCCGTGTAGTTTTCTCCTGTAAGTGTGCAACAGTTTCCACCTTGTACTAATGAGCCAGACAAAATGGCTGCAGTGGTTTTAACAAGGAGTACCAAATAATCACACTACTAATCTGTGTTGCGTATTTTGTGCTTCTAGTGTTCTGAAGCTTAAATATATCACATTAATATTAAATTTGCTTCGTCAAACTGAAGCAGCACTCACAGTGCACCCTAAAAGTTGTGACTTCATTACGTTACCTCATTACTTCTATTACTATTTAACATTTTTGTATACGGTACTGGGTACAGCAAAATTGTCAGGGGAAAATAGAAAAAATTTGAAAATGAGCATAGCGGCACTGAGCGAGCAGTACCCTGGTGCAGCACCGTTGTTCCATCATCTGGGGAGAACCCTGCAGTATATAGTAAGTGTAATACCACACCATAAAATGTTTTAGAAATGAATTTTACATAAAAATCTTAACAGTTTAAAAACAGAACACATACGACAACAGCAAAAGAGTAAGAATGGACGATGACATTGCTACATATTGTGTTCCTTTGCATTGATGAAGGGTTGGGAGCTGCCTTTCTGTATGTAATGTGTGAGATTTTGCAACAACCCTGCGCCATACACTGGCAAATCGCATGCATGTTCATGCAAACAGATGCCAGGCAGCCATTGTGTGGCAGCATACATGTGTGGTCGAAAAGAAATGACCATCACATGTGGAGAAACCCAACTACCAGCTGGATACAAAAGGGCAAAAAGGGTAAGGTGACCGGGATTGTATGTTTGTGTGTATGTGTATGTACAGTGTATGGAGTTTAATGTGTGTTAGTATGTGAGTCATTGGATAAACCAGCACACATGCAGGGAAGGGGATAAAAACATGTGCAAAATCATAAGAAAGTGCAGGAAACACACCCACCCACACACACATTTGTCACCATCATCATCATCATCATGTTATATAGAAGCAGCCATGCAGTCAGTGCTTGTGTTGTACCTGAGTGCATAAGCCAGGTAGCTGCTGCGGCTCTTGGCTGACCTGAGCGTGCTTTCCAGGGAGACGGTGGACTCCCCAACGCCTGAGCGGTACAGGGGTCCGTCTTCTGGGTACGTGTTGTTACAGTTGAGAGAGCGCTAAGGATGAAGAGGTGTAAACACAGAGGAAGACAAGTGAAAGCTGTGAGAAATATGACTTTGTTTCATGTCTTTGCGAAGATTATAGGCTAAATGTTAAAAAAAAAAAAAGAAGTGTAAATTCAATTCTAATGGTATTCACTAATGTGCTTCATGTTAACACCAGTATTGACTGTAATATTTGACTGCCTTTGCTCCTTTCAATAAAAAAAAATATGAAACAGAAAGATTATAGGCTAAATATAAGAAAAACCTAAGAACCAGCGTAAGCACATAAAAAGACAAAACGTGATGCAATATGGTGAAATAATGCGGAAATTAGAATCTGTTTACTCACAGTGAGCAAAGATGCTCTTGTGGTGCTGGACTCATCTGGTACACTCTTCTTTCCTGTGAAGACATTCTTGAGGTTTTTCCTCACCTCTCTGTTAAAGATTACATGGCAGAAGAAGATGAAGACCCCCTGTGAAAAAAAGCAAGACAGATAGTGTGTATTATCAACAGTGAAAAACCTTTAAACATCCATCTCAATCAGTCAGTGGCCCAATCACAATTCACCCCTTAGCCCTTCTCTCCGTTTTGCGCATTCACATGAAGGGTCCCCGATTCTCAATGAGTCAGAGGGGAAGGGCTGTTTGGCTCTTGAAACAGAGATTTTTCAGGACCACAAAACAAATGGAGGGGTATGAGAAATTTCCTAGAATTCTTTTTGAATCATTGGCAAGATGGAGGTAAACACAGCAAAAATGTGCAGCAGTGTGATGAAAGAAACACACAAATGTACGTATTTTCTTCATAAACAACTTCATCATTTGATCGTCAATTGAATGCCATTTCAATGTGTTAACGAACACATTTCTGCAGTTTCCGTTGATAGCCTCAAAAAGACAACAATCTTGCAACAGAGAAGGTTACAACTGCTGATGGCATGGTGAATTATTTCAGAAATGAAACTGTCACATCTGTTTACAGCAGCATCAATAACTGCTGATGAACAGGTGTGGAAGGGTTGTCTCATTCCATATGGGAATGTTTCAGCCCCTACCCCTGCAACTGCGCTTCAAGGGGTAGTGCTAAGTGCAAGGGCCAAGGGGGAGGGCCAAGGGATGAATTAGGATTGGATCAATACCTTATTAAAAAAGGGAGAAAAGGGTAAAAAAAAAAAAAGTGGCTGCTGAGGTTAACCCTAGAACATTTTTGCTATAAAAAGTAACACCATCCCTATCGCCGGGTGATTTTTACCTGATATAATATACCCAACAGAAAGTACTTGTCATAAAAATAGATCAAAATATGACAACACATGACAAATTTATTTTTAACTGTGCCATGTCATCAAAAAATGTCAAGGGAGGACCCTAAAAAATGCTGTAAAATTACTGAAACATTAGGAATTTGAGAACAAAAACTTCCTAAAAAAAAAAAAATAAATAAAAAAATGACACTGTAAACTTGGTCTTTGCTCCACCCATTCCTGGGACATGTGAGACTTCGCTGGTGAAGGCACAGACTCCTGGACACTCAGACACAACAATTTGAAAGTCATGTAAATACACTTGCTTGGGTGAAAATCCCCCAGCGATGTGCTCAGGAGTTAAATATAAATAGTTACCTGTAGACAGCTGAAGCCAGCAAACAGGTAGTGGAAAGTCATTACATCACTGTTGACCGCCATAAGGCCCAGCATCCACGTGGCACTGATGAGTAGCAGTAGGAGGAAGGCTATACGCAGAGCAGGACTGAAGAAACACACATACAGTTAGATCCACTGACTGCCCCGTCGTTCTTAAATACAGTATAAATGACATTAGACATGACTGGAAAACATACATAGCTCCAGACTTCTCCATAGCCTTCTGTCTGCGACCACAGGAAGCCTTCGCAGCCAGAATAAAGATGACTATGTTCACCTGAAGAGAAAAGAAAATGGAGGGTGATGGGTATTTATTGCAGTGTAGTATTTAGTAATGATATTTAGTCAATGGTGAGGTCAGTCACATACCAGTACAACCACAAAGATGGGTCCTGCAAAGCTCCAGATGAGTGTGTCATGGACAGACAGCCAACAGAAATATGGATTCCCATAACCCTGAGGGTCAAGACCAACTGCAAGACCTACACGAATAAAATACAAACAAAGGGCGTTACAGTTTTTAGTAGTTGGATTTCAATTTTATTTAGGTTCTTTTATGAGACCGGTCCCTAAAAACGGGACAAAGGGGCTAAAAATTCAAACCAGATCTAGACTAATGTTATGAAGCAAGTTTGGAAGCATTTTGGGCCTATTTTAAAAATAAATATTTACTGAGATGAACGAAATTATTTTTCAGATAAAGCATATTTTTATATTATTTTTAAATAAAAGTCTACCTGCAATACAGTAAAAAAGGACACAAATATTACATGTTACTATTTTTTAAATATCTTTTTATTCTCACAGGTACATTTTGAGACTTGAACAAATTATGCAAGACAGTGTTTCACAAAAAATGGCCACTGTTGCAAAATCCCTCACGATTTATTTGTGTTTAAATGGGCAGGTTCTGTATGTCACGCTAGTGGACACGATGAGTTACACACCAAACCTGGAATCAGACTGAGATTCCTGAAAAACCTGCATGTCTGGATTAGAAAAACCACTAGGATCGGCACATTTAACACAGTGTCTTTATTTAGAGCAGTGTATAAGACCATTTACAGCCATGTTTTCCAGATCAAATGCACTGACACATAAGTAGCTTTTCCTGTCCCAATTTTGATCCTACTTTTGGCCTCAATATTTTATTAAAAATTCATTAATTTTGGGATGGCTGAGAACAAGAGTAGGGGTGTGCAATTAATCGAATTTTGATCATTATTTCGATTTTGTTGGCAAACGATCTCAAAACTCATATAATCGAGTTAAAACGATTTATTTTCCATTTTTCTTTACACAATTTCTGAGAGATGCCCATGTGCAATACATTCCATTCCATTGCAAAACAGCTGTAAAGTACATATTAGTAATCAAAATTTATTTTCAATTTGAATGTTTTGCATAAAGAATCAATAACAAAGTGTTTTTTTTGAGAGAGAGAAATGCTGAATAAATGCATGTGAAACTCAAAATTAACCGTTTGATTAATCGTGATTTCAATATTGACCAAAGTAATCGTGATGTTGATTTTTTTCCATAATTTAGCAGCCCAACCTATAGTGTATGTATTCTTCCTTATTCAAATAAACTTCATATCCCATTCCTTTATAATTATCAGGAGTTACTTGTACACCGTTATTACAAAAGAATTACACCATAAATTATGAATAATTACACTATACTTTGCAGCCTCTAATCTACAGCATCACCAGTTTTTATACTGATAAGGCTGGACGGACATCATTCATAAGTGGGTTTATAATGATATAGTGTGTGTGTGTGTGTGTGTGTGTGTGGTAGCCTACTCTGTAATGGATCAGTATGAATGCCTCGTTAGCAAGCGCTACTAAAACCCTGTAGGCTCTTCAATATATGAGTACCATTTTAGAGAGCGGCTTTTGCTGTTGCATTCTAACTACCACTTACACAATACGTACTGTTCATACACGCACACACATACACACACGGTAGCCCACGCACATACACTCAACAAGCACTTGTGTGTGTGGGCAGCTGGCTGAATTGATGAAACAGGATTTTGCATCCTCTAGGGAGCAGAAACAAACCACTCTATTTAGCATTAGAAAGGCTATATTCACTCTTTTCAACTGAGAGGTGAACTGAGGAATGCCCTCAAGGTGTGGACCCGGGCATAAAGACAGTCACAGGAGTGTGGTGTAGGGTTAGGTGGCCACTGGTCTCTTTGGTGTTTTCTCGCTCTCATTTCTCTTCCCTCTCTTCTACAATACATCTTTCCGTCATCTGTTGAAGAGTCACACGGGGTAGAACGAAGGTTACAACTGTAAACAGCAGGAGATCTTTTCATATTCTCCTTTTCCCCTCTACCCCCTTGTCTGTCGTGTTCCTATTTTGTTTGGTCTCTCTTGTTTCTTTCCTTTACCCTTCACAACCCCCTCCTCAATTTCTTATCAAAAAAATGGCATTGAAGGGAGCACACACAGCAAAGCAGACACACAGGTAGCAAAGTTTCTCCTGGAGTTTTCATAGCTAAACCAAACAAAACATAAAAAGGCGCTAACGCAAAAGAGTGAGGGTGAGGAGGAGGAGGAGAGAAGAGAGGGAAGTTATTTTCTCTGGTTTTTGAGGCTGTGCCGCATGTACTCCTGACAGGTGGGAGGGGAGATGAAGCGTGCATTGTGTTCGCTTGCTAATTAGCATCGTTAGCGGGGCCCATCCACTGTGAATGGCAGAGATAGTATTAGTGAGGTTTATGCACAGTGAGTGGTAGAGATAGGGAGAATAGAGTGTGGTACAGGGAAAAGCTGTATATGCTAACGCTACATTAGGTCTGATAAACTAGCAGGTCTTTAATGGACTCAGCAGGGGAGGGAGGAATAGAGGGGAGCAAAGAGGAGCGAAAAAAGTATAAAGAACTGTATGGCAGTCTGCTTCAGGCTTTTCTTTCAATACTCTGAATACGACCTCTGGAGCTCATAAAACCACGGTGACACACTCATAAGATAATGAGCCATTGTGTGTGTATGTACGTCCTTTACAGAAGTCATTTTGAGATCTGACATCTCTCCTTACACCTCACCCCTTGAGGGTCAGGTTACACACTAGGTATAGGTTACAAGCCACTGGCTATGTGAATAGTTCTGTTAACACATGATATATATTACGCACGCTTGCATTCACAAACACACTTTGAGTCTTTTGAACAAAAAAAGCATTTCCGAGCAGTAAGTGCCTTGGATCATATCTGGTGGTTTCATGTGTGTCACTTCAATAATGCAAAAGTGTGTTTGTGTGTGTATGTGTGTCCTCCACGTACACACAGGAGGTCACATAAAACTGTCACCATCATCAAATCACCCAGTTTTTTTTCATATTGCCCTTTCCCTCCTCCCTTCATTCCCTTCCCTTCTTTTTTCTTCCATTCTCTTCATTTCATCCCTTCCAGTGTTGAGAAAAGGCCCTTGAGTCTGCATTGCACACTCTTACACACACACACACATGCACACGCACACACACACACACACACACACATGCTCAAACATGCGCAAACACATCCTCTATGAAGGACCCCTCTGGGAGTACCCCATCAGAGCAGTTTGGAGGGATGGGAGGCATATTGTTAGGGGTGGAGTTTTCAAACAGAAACATCTCAATGGAGCCTCTCTCCATCTCCTGAATGGGCAGATGGGTGTGAGTGAAGGGGGTGATGAATATTAAGTAGGGTCTAATGGCTAACATCCACCTCTCCTCCACCCCAGGAGACTCAAGGGAAAACCATGACATGCAAGACAGAGGTCACATGATTGTCAATGGAAGCTGAAGGCATCTTAAAAGCTCCTGCCAGCGAGACTGCTCGTACAGCACAAAACGGTGGAGACGCAAACAAAAGGGCATGAGGAGGAGTGGGCAAAAAGGTCATGAAGTTATTATTTATGAGTGTAAATGTGTTGATGATTAACGGACAGCTTTGACTATTACTACTGTTTATGTTTGACAAACTAATACTGTTTTTCTGATTACAGTCTAATTACCAAGGGGATTGGTTACAAGCAAAAACTGTCTAAATTACAGATTGTCACGAACATTATAATAGTTTGTCGTGTTACTTTCTCTCATTATCACACTTTTTCATATAGTGGTTGTGAAATAAGCATGAAAAAACCTGGCAAACTTGCTATATAGTAAGTATTTGACTGGTTTCACACCATCAACACCCAAGTCCGTCTCTGTTTTATTACTTTGTTCACTGATCCAAACACAGTGGAGAACAGGGAGCAGAAGACTCTCCTTGAATAGCTCTTGAAGTTCTCTTGATTTGCTATTTTGACAGTGTTGCATCTTACTTGACTCAAAGAACCAAATTCTTGCCATTAGCATCTATCCAGAAAAAAGGTTGTAAAATTTAAATATTATATATTCACCTTACTCTCCATGGTTACTGGGGTGGCACCGTCTTGTTTATTTTGTGCTAGAACTTCCGGTGGTGCAGCGGAGTCATTGGCGAGCATATATATCAAGGGTCAAAAGAAGCGAGGTAAAATGGACCAGTAGTATTTGTGCAGTCCGTGGTTACCACAATAATTGGAAGAAGAAATGTTTGTCTTGCTAACAACAGTGTTTTACTCACAGGAAGAGAAGGGGTGAATGTTGTGGGCCGGCCTTTAATCTTTATCCTCCTCCTCACAGTGAAGAAGACCGGTGTCTTTGGCTGAGGGCGCTTAACTTAAAAAAACACAGACAAAACCATATGTCTGCTCGTTTCACTTCGTGGTTGGGAAACCTACAATTCAGCACCCATATCCCGAGAAATGGCTTGGCTATGAAGCTCCGGAGCGACATTCGTGCCGACAGCTTGTGAGGCGATCAGGTAAATTCACATAAAGTTTACTTTGCCCTAACGCCACTTGGTGAAGTAGATGCTAGCTACATTTGCTGCGAGCAGCTAATATTCTGTTACTGGCTGCTTGGTAAGCCCCGGTCACACAGCACTCCACGTCTACATCACGTACAAAAAGTTATGAAAATCTGGTGAACGTGGTCGTCAGTGGTAAATTTTGGTCAATTTTGGCTTGGCAGTGCTTTGTACGGGGTACGGCCGTTGGCGGCTGTTCCACTGCTGAAGCACTGCTTAAGCACGGCTAACTACATCCAGCCACGTGTAAGGCTACAAATAGGTTTGTACATGTTCGAACGAATCCAGTCACGCACCCAGATGTTCCGTACCTCCTCCTCCTCCTCCTCCTCCTCCTCCTCCTCCTCCTCCTCCTCCTCCTCCTCCTCCTCCTCTTCTTCTTCTTCTTCTTTTTCTTCTTCTTCTTCTTTTCCTTCTCCTCCTCCTCTTCTTCTTCTTCTTCTTCTCCTTCTCCTCCTCTTCTTCTTCTTCTTCTTCTTCTTCTTCTTCTTCTCAAGGATATGTTGGGCCTGTATCAGTTGGTTCTGTTGGTGCTGGAGCATGAAGATGAGGACATCACGGCGTTGA
>JAQQZY010000005.1:564926-577474 GCA_030068375.1 Ostorhinchus rueppellii
CAGGTGTGCTGGAAGAGGGAAACATCCAAAACATGCAGGGTTGTGGCTCTCGAGGACCAGGGTTGGCCACCCCTGGTTTAAAGGTTTAGGTGGGACTACTTTTAAATGAAGTGTCCTGCAGAAGTCCAGCAGGAGCACCGATTTTTAAGGGAGGTGCACCCACGTATTAAGTTGAAGCCTCAGCAATGAAGATTATCACAAAACCTGTCTTTATTCCAGTCTGTTCACAGAGTTTCTAAAAGCAGCTGAGTAGCAGAGTGACATCAGGCGTTGGAGGCAAGCAGTGGAATCCAAAAATATACACAGTGTATTTAAAAAGTACTTTGAGCTGTGCTGTTAAGTAATTGGCACTTATGTTCTAAGACTAAAGCGGTGTCATGTAAACATACCTACAGAGAGAGCAACAACAGAGGTGGAAAGAAAGTCAACTTTTGGGACTCGGTGGAGATAAGAGCCAGCTAAGCCTGTCTGGGAATGCTGTCTACACACCCAGCTGTAAATATCACATCATATTAGTCATTAACATGTCGAACATCGAACCGGCATAGAGGGGGATTATGAAAATACATGACACAAGTATGTTGTATCTGCAACATGATGATCCGTTTCAGTGCTGGATCACTAGAGGTTAATTACTTTGTGTTCATAGTTAAGTTACGGTTAATTAGTATTTTACCAGGGCAAGCTTTGTTTTCTACTGTACTCTTATTCACTGTAAGCCACTGAGCTGATAATTAAAACAGCAAATTATTTATTGTCTTTTTCATGTTTCCTGACATTAAATAAAACTCTTCATTCATATTTACTTCACATTATCAGACTTAAAAGAGTGAAAATAACTAACTCACAAAATGAATTCCTATTAAATGAAAGCATTTAACAGTCCATCCAACAAATATCAATGTTGAAATGCTTATAATTAAAGTAAATTCATGCATCTTATACATCAGTGCATCTTACACCAGGTCCGTCTTGTGGATTTGCTTGTGTTTTTTTAAAGGATGAAATGGCAGTATGCTACCATATATCTATTTTAATTACAATATACTCATTTTATTTAAGGATGATGCAAAATAATATTTAATCTCACAACCAGGAGAGATGCTTGTGCCATATTTTAGCAAAACTGCTCATTTGCACTTGCAGTCCTCTCACAGGTTGATGTTCTATAAAGTTGTTTTACAGGAAAAGATGTAAGTGTGACAAAAACCTGATCCGTTTTTTTTTTTTTTTTTTTTTTTACATCAGTTTACAAGTAACTACCGCATCCCAGTGTCCAATACTTATAAATGCCACATTCTAATAAATATACATCACTTACCATTTATTAGAAGACATTATTCAGTACATTAGAGCGATCAGTTAGTGCTTGAAGTTCCTCACAAAAACACAGCATTTAGAAACTCTTTTAGTTTCTTTCCTGCTTCACCAAGAAACTTTACAACATACATTAAACTTTAACATAATTACATAAATATGATGATTTAATACTATGAGCTCGTCTGCTTTTGAATGTTTTTAATTGTATTCTCTTAAGTTGTTTGATTTGTTGTTTGTTTTCATTTCTATTGTTTTTCTGTTAAATATGTGGTCTCAACCTCACTGAAATTGAGGTTATGTTTTTTTTTTTAAATTGCGCTCTCCTTTTCACGAGAGCAGTAACTAAATGTTGAATGAACGGATTGATGAATGAACCATTGAATTTACAGTAATTGTTGAAATTCCAACATCTAATCTTCTTAGAGAGAAAGCTGAAAATATTAAAGCTAAAGGCTTATCTGAAAAGTGTGGACAAAGCAAATATGTGGAGTGACATTTAATACTTATAAATATTCACAATAATATTTTCAGTATTATTAAAGTCATGAATGACCATCTATGTAGATTGACTGTCTGTTCCTGAGGGTAACCATCATAACACACATAAATACTGGATGGCTGAAGTTTCCAACATACAGTCTTGGTCAAAAAATGTGAAATTCGAGAATAAACAAGAGAATGGGTTTAACTCCAAAGGAATATTTGTCTCAGAGCAACCAGATCTACTTCAAAACAGTCTGCTCATGACAATGCATTCACTTCAGGTTCTATCTAGTGGAACATCTATAAATCTACTCTATAAATGTACATAAACCAGTTTATACGTGTAATACCACTTTATTATATGAGTAATAACACGTTATTATATACCATGAAAATAGCAAACAAGCACTTTGGTCATTTGTTTAATAATTAATCTTATTACCTCCGCCAAGGAGGTTGTGTTGTCTGTTCGTTTGTTTGTCTGTTAGCAAGATAACTCAAGAAGTTATGGACGGATTTTCATGAAATGTTCACAGATTGTCAGAAATGGGGTATCCTACAGATGATTAGATTTTAGTGGTGATCCGTACATTCAGCGTCATCTAGTGAATGAAAGTACAAACACTGCCTTGGTGGAGGTCTGCGCTCTCTGAGTGCTTCTCTAGTTCAAATACATATCACATTTAATGTCTGAAGCAGATAAATTCTAAAAAAAAAAATTGTAGACGAGTGCAATCGATGCATGTGGCCCAATCATGACACTAGTAACATCCTTCCTTAAGTCCAGCTGAATAACATCATTTCCTGCAACAAGACATGCATTTCCTGTGGTGAGTCAACATCAAAAACTAAGCCAAAACCTCCTGCTACTCCAACAATCCCATGTAGACGGTGTGTGTTTCCTGTTTAGATTTCCGAACACCGTTAACAGTCCTTTAGACTTTGTGTGTGGAATTCCAAAAATGTTTTTATCCTCTTCTTCCCATTGTGTATCATCTCTAATGATAGTTACAAACATGTATGCACACACACTTAAAGCCGGCGCCCCCCACAGACATACACACACGTACACACAGCTTTTCAACCGACCCAGATCACTGCAACAATGGCAAGTCCACGGCTGCTGCCATGCCAACTCCCCCCGACCTCTGACCTCTGTTTTAAGACTCCCTGCTTGGTCTGAAGAGAGCGGTGGTAGCTCTAAAAGGGGGCACCCCAACACCCCTACACAACCCCAACTGCCTCATCATCTGACCTAATAAATCATCGTCTGTGTGTGTGTGTGTATCGTGTGAGTGTGCCGTTAAGACCGTTGAATAACAACAAGTGGGGCTCTTTAGAAATCCTATGTAAATAACATATAATTCTAAGCATTTTTAAGAGTAAAAAAACCTAAAACAATCCAGAGAGACAACATATGGACAGACGCAGAATGTTATCTATGTGTGTTTGCACAAAATCAATCTGGATTACATCACGGCTCAAGAATTGGGCTCTGATCTTCGGCTTCAGTCTCTTTGGGCTATGCTGACACTGCTACTGCCACAGAGAAAATATCTAAGCCATTCGCACATAGCAAACATATGTGCTTTCATTCACGTCCATACATTTACATGTCAACACATCTAATCTATTGTGAGAACATTACTGCTTTCTACCATATACATTTCCCCAAATCCCTCCAGCAACTCATGTGAGATTAAATTACCATCCGTCAGTCTGACTTCTGATCATTCAACACATGAAGAAAAGATGACCTTGTGTCAGTGCTACAGGCAACCTTGGGCTAATTTAGTGGAATGTGTCACCAGCTTTGCAAGTAACGGCTCTGTATTAAGACTGACGTGGGTAAAAGTCACCCACCGCCAGCTCTGTACACCACACACTAAAAACAAAAAAAGTGTCAACTTAACTCTTAGAGAGTTGAATTTAACTTTTTTTTTCAGATAACATTTGGTCCCAGTCAAAATTAAAGTGAGTAAAAGTAAGTAAAAGAGTAAAAAATTTACTAGATGACCAGAGTTAATTCTACTTGATTCAGTGTCAAACTTAACAATGACATGTTGGATGTGGAGTTTTCACACTGTTAGAGTAATATGATTACACGTTATAGAGCGATTTTTACTCCAAATTTAGACAAGCATGGCTCTATAATGGTTTAATATTTATTTATCTGTAGTGCTAGTTTAGTTTACACCCTGTGATAGAATTGATACAATATAGATTAGCAGGGCCCCCCAAAGCAGGGTCATGAAGGGTGTAAGTTTGCTCATTCACCCTCAGACATGCTTTTACTCTGAAAGTACAAAGTCCTCCCCACTTATTATACAGATATAGCATTCATGGTAACAATCAGCCAAGTATTCTTCTACCTACAGGTAGACTAATGGTTCCACATAAATAAGAAAAAAGAACATAAAAAGGTTTATAAACATTGTCACATTAACCTAAATAAACATTAACATAACCCCCCCTTGAACCCCTGCACATAAAATAGACCACAATGAGTAAAATGTCCAGTTCCCACAATGCAATGCAGCAGACTGGCTATAATCGTCACTCTGTAGAGTTGAATTTGACACTGCATCTGTGCAGAACTTTACACTGACTTTTAACTCGACTGTTAGAGCTGGTTTACTCTCAGAGCTATAAATACTCTATCTAGGTTCAAATAGCTTGACTCTGAAATATTGACACTGCATCTTTTACTGTGCACTAAAGCAAAGATACACTTGTAATAGTAGTGCAATATGTGCATGGTGATTTTGTGTATGATGGTTGAAGTATCGAGATGTCGTTTTTGATTAATGAGGCACAACTTGTGTGTTTTAGACTACATGTGCCTACGTGTCCCAACAGCAAAGAAGCCTATACTAAAAAAAAATAAATACAAGCAAACTCCACAGAACAGAAATGAACAAAGCAAGTGGCATAAAATCTACTTAGATCTGGAAATTAATCTCCTGTTTCTATAGTGACATCCCTACAAACACACACACACACCTAACAAAGAATCTCTTCAGCACAAACATGCACCATGCAAATAATAGCTGTGATAGTCAAGAGCCTTGTGGCTACACTAACAAAGTATTACAAGGCTTAAGCCATTGTCTCCAACATTATTATCGTGTTTAGAGCCAGGGCTTTTGGGGAGGGGAGGGAGGGGGGTATGCAGCCTAAATACATACATCTACACCAAACAATAGGTACCCTGCAGCTGACATGGAAATGTATGGTAGCCTGATTCATCAACTCTGATGAATACTTCCCTGACAAGGCTACCAAGTTAGTTATGCACTCTATAGTACAAGCAAGAGGTGAACAAGCTGAAATGTGAGAAGACAAGTATTGTAGCGCGGTGTTCTCTTTAACAAGTTAGAAAACACTGGTGCTTCTGAAATTTGACACTGGATGTCTTGGGTCAAAGCGAGGATGCTACAGACTTCAGCCTCAGTTACATGGACATAGAGTCAGACTCAAAAAAGGAGGGAAAGACAATGAAGAAGAGCATGCAGAGCACTTAGCATAGTGACTTTCACAAGCTAGGAGGCTAATAAGACAAAAGAAATGTGCAAATATCACACTGAACATTATGATGACTGATCTAAACTACATAGGAATAGGTGTAAAATCTGGCAACTACAGGGATTTATCAGTAATATTGTAATTTCCATTATTATATAATAACCACACATTTCTATAAGCAGAACTGAAAGTAAATCACACAAAAAGATGCAAAAAACAATAGTAGTAGTTACTTTAAAGATATATTTATCTAAACTCACATTTATTAGTCTTTGGTTCATTTTTTGTGTGTATTTGGACCCTAATAGTTCATAAAGTTTGAATTTGAACCCTCCAGGTGCTGCAAAACTATCTTTATATTCCTTTTTGGCAAAAATCAAGTGCATTTCTACAACTTGTTTTAATTCCTGCTTAATTTGTTGCGTTTATAATTAGTTAAGTGACGACATTGGCACATATAAGATCAAGACTTCCAATGAACATTTCTCAGTGTGACAACTGTTTATCAGCAGCAGCGGTTGTAGCAAAAACTGAAAATATGTCCAAACTTTGAGCCATTTACCTAAAATGTTCAGTTGTTGGTTGTATTAACAAACACAAGTGGCTGAACGGGACAGAGCAGCACGGTCAAGAACCTGGAGGGGGTGGGGCATGTGCATTTAAAGGGCCAGCGCTCAAAACGACCTTTCTGTCTGGTGTCATTACTCTTAAATAGTGTTGAAGATGGGCCTGTGTAGTTGAATTAATGAAGAATGCAGACCCAAACATAGCATTTACAGTTTATGTAGACCACAGGGACAAATACAGAGAATATGAAGGGAAAAAAGAACACTCCATTGCAGAGTAACAAATATGGCACCATGCCCAGTAACAAGTTATGCATCTCAACAAAAAACTTCTGTACAAAATGTGAACCCCCATCCTGTTTTGCAGCTGTGATAACCCGCTTTAGGATTCAGCCAAGCACATTTTGATTGATTGGTTCTTTTCAATCAACCTGTTCACCAGAAACAAGGACCCCACCCTGACCTGATTCACCACTGCTGGACTGAACAGCTCAGTGGGGTACACCGCTATTGTAGTATCCCCAGTTCCTACCCATTCAAATAAGAATGCTCTGGTTTAATGGCCTTCTTCGTCAGCCTCATAATCAATATCTGTTATTCTTTATCAGGAAATGAGAAATACTGCAATCAAAAAAACATACAGAAGAGAAAATGGAAATAGTAATTTGGTTATACTATCAGGAAATTTCACATTTTGCTGCCTCCTGAAACTGAAATGAAAGATCTCCTGTTTTGTTTTTTAGATGTCCATTACATGAAGCAGACAAACAAAATACACCATGTCCATTGTGAAAAAGCCAGTGTTATCCTATTTCTTTTCTGTATGTCTGTTTGTCTGTATAAGAATAATGTCCTCAGGCTCTGGAAGTTTGTTGGAAAATAACACCTGCAATCGACTACAATGTAAGCCTGTCTAATATAATATTACAACTGAAGTGGATATACGAGCTAGCTTGTGAAATAATCGCTGTCTCTTTCCCGAGATTGGATTTGGTAAAGATGCAAGATGAATACCGTGGGAACCTGAGTAACTGCTGTGAATTAAACGAACTAAAACATCTTTAAAAATGTCATGGATGTAGCTGCTCCTTCCATATGTAGGCAGTACACCCCTCTCCATACCTTAGACATGGAAACTATGGCTGTTCGGTATGCAGATGACTGAACTTTTGAACCCTGAAGGCAAAGCTATGTGCCTCACTGAGCAAAGCTATACCATCATTCATACAGGAGGTCGTGTCAGTGTTAGCATCTGCACTATTAAGATAATCCTCCAAATCAGTATTCGGGGTCAGCTGCCTTTAAGATAATCACATTTAATACTAGCTACCCTGATGTAAAAATCCAAACATGCTGAAGCCTACCGCTGGTTAATTATGCTTATGACCTTGAATCTTCAAAGCGAAGCAAAGCTGTTTTTCTTACTAAAAACACCACAGCTCAAACAGTCAAATAGATGAGGAGAAGCAGCAGTTGGGGTTGTTTCATACCTTGTTGTAGTAATGGAGCTGGACTGAGTGCCACTGGCCGTCGCTGACCCCGCCAGGGATGTATGGGGACACCGTGGTCTTTGTCTCCCCTGGACATCAAGGGAAGTAAAGACAGAAAGGTGGAGGTTTGGAGAAAAAAGGTAAAAAAAAAAAAAAAAAAAAAGACAAGAAGGAAGAAGCAGGAAGGCATGAGATATCAACAAGCAGATGGAGGTGATGGATGTGAGAGGAAAGAGGACGAGATAAAGGACAGAGAAAAATGGACTCATGAATATCGAGCAGTTCAGACAGTAAAATGTGTAATGACATCACAAAAGGGAAGAAAAGAAGGTTTTATTTTTGTAATGTGTAGGTTGTGATTTATTGTCCTCCGGGCCCAGTGAAGCATTAATGTGCCTAAATAAGAGCAGCCTGTTGATAAGCTATGTCTAAAGCTAAACTCTATGTCCAAACGCATGCAGATAAACACACACACCATAAATCAACTGTTAGGAAAGCCAGTGTCAGTCTGCCGTATCAATGTCTCTCACTGAGAAGATTGTAGAGCACAATGGCATGAGATTTACAAAGGCTTTACTGTGTTTGTTAAAGGCAGGGCCAGCCTGGAATCCACTGCTCTGAAATCAGTAAACAGTTCTGCAACACTAACAAGTAATGTGTGTTCCTTTGTATGCGACTCTAAAGAGATTGTGGCGGTTTTCTATTACATGCATGTGAGAGCCATAAAATAGAGTGAGGTATGTTTAAGGAAAGGATCTGAAAACTCGCTGAGTACAAGTATTTACTATAAACATCTGCATAACTACAGTGCAAAAAAACACAAAATGGTGTAAATGAATTACACAATTACACACACTTTCCTCCAACTCATTAAAAATGAGTCATATTTTTGAGTGTTTTATCTGATGAGTCATGCACTCAATATTTAGTCATATTTCAGATTTGAAGCAGGGCACAAAGACTTGGCTTCACTCCCAAACTGGCTTCACACCAGATAATCATACTGAACTGGATCAGTCCCTGTAATGCACCATGGGAAAGTAGACTGACTCAGAAAACAGTCAGCGGTGAAACGAACATTCAGCTGTTGACACAGTGAGTATGGGTTGGTTTTTGTTTGCACAAGTATTGTATATATGCATGTGGATATTTGTCATGTGTGTATTTGTTAACATTTTACATTCATTCAATTTTTATTCTTCAGGAAACCCAGTTTTTTGTGTATATCTGTGTGTGTATTTTGTGGCTGTAGCAGAACAGTTAGTTTGTGCTGTTATTAATCAGTCTGGCAGCTCCTCCTCTGAGGAAGCAGCTGCTTTCAAAGCATTAAAGCACACCCATTTGTCTTACCTACAGTTGCAAAAAAAAAAAAAAAAAAACACATGCACAAAATGGACACATACAAACTCAGTGGATTCAGGCATTATCTAACACACAAACACACACCCTTGTCATAAGAAAGTGTGTGCTAGGTTATTTAGCCGGCTCTTTGTGAAAGTCACTTTAGATAAAGCACACTTAACACCTGTGATATCTGCTCATAACAGAGCTGATGTTTACCACAATTATTGTAGGAGGTCAGCACAAATACACACACACACACACACACACACAGTATAAAGGCCTAACCTCCAGAGAACGTCAGCTGAATCTGCTCGTTGATGATCTCCAGTGCGATGAAGTCATGTTTCTCATTGAACCTGCCGTTGTACAGAAGGAGTGCGTTCCTCTCTCGGGTTGCAAACCTGCAGAGACAGGTGGAAGTTTTAGGGTTTCCAAGGTACTCTGTTATTTCAGCTGCATGACCAGTGTTTGTGATATCTGTTTAAACCTCACACACTGAGTCACACGTTGACAAGAACACCTAAAAACAGGGTTCATACGCATTTTTCAAGATCAAATTCACATCTGGAAAGTATTCCCTATGCCATCAGTAGCTGTAACCATATCTGCTCCATGGGCTTTGGTCATCTTTTTGTGGCTATCAACTATAAACCATAGAAATGTGATCTATAACACACTGAAATGGCATTATACAGTTGATGAAACAATTAAGTTGTTTACGAAAAAACTATGTACATTTCTGTGTTTCTTTCATCACTGCTGCATGTTTTGGCTGTGTTTACCTTCATCTTGCCAAAGATTCGAACAGAATTATGGGAAATTTCTCCTACTCCTCTGTTTGTTGTGTGGCCCTGAAAAATCTCAGTTTCAAGGGCTATACAGCCTTCCGCCTTTGCCCTTTCCCTCCGTCTAATCAAGAATCACGACAACACTACCCCTTCACATGTATGCGCAAAATGGAGTGGTAGGGGTAAGGGGGAGGGCCAAGGTGTGAATTGGGATCCAGCCTTACTTATATCATATGACTACAGCAAGAAACATGTGAAGATTGATGGAAAAATGGACAATATACAGGGCGACAACTGACACTATGTTCTAAAATTTTTGTGTTGTAAAATGCCAAAAATTAAACAATAAAATACAAGGAAAAAAACCCCACAACATTGAAATTCAAGCATTTTCAAGGATTTCAAGCACCCATACAAACCCTATAAAACATCTTGTCTGTTGTGGATTCACTAGTGATGTTGGTTCAGATTGGGCTCACATTAAGAGTTGAGTTAAGTTCTCAGGTCTTATCGGTGTTTGTTGTGACACTGATCCAAGTCAAACAGCCCAAAGGATGAATGGGTGAAAGACCTTGTAGATAGTTTTATCGTAACAGGACCGAGGAGCCCTTGAGCACCAGTCAAATGCGAAGGAAAGGCAGGATGTGTAAAGCTGGTGGACAGAGGAATCATTTCCCCTGTTTAAGATGATGCATGAGTGCGTCCATGTGCGGCAGAAGGAAAGACCTGGTAACTGAGCCAGGACAAAAAAAATATTACCTACTCATATGTGTGTTCTACAAGAGCACAGAGGTCACATGCCTATGTGTTTGTGTGAGCTGGTGGCGTAAGGTGAGGGCAGAGGAGTCAGCTGACAGATGCCGGTGAGGCCAGTGAGACAGGAAGTCAGGATGGCTGTAGTCAAACACTGATAAGAGAAACTCATCAAAGCTTTTCCTGTTTTCGGCGCAACGCAAACGCTGTCTTACTGTCCTGCTGCTGATCTGCTTTCATCATATCGCTCAAATTCATCTTATCTGTTGCTGTAAATTAAAGAACGATCATTTCGACAAAATATTTACGGTGCACGTGTTCCAAACTTGCTGAACCGGGGTCATTTTTCACCAGTAGTCTCATGTCTGAGAGTGTGAGAACATGATAAGCACGACTCATAAGGTTTCACATTCAGGTAGAGTCCATGTCGTTTCTTCTCATACGAGTGTGTGCATAATGAGAAGAGGCAGATGAGACACAATGGAAAAGTGTGTACATGTTGCGGCACGCCCCAGATGACACAGTTTGGCTCTCTGAATCTAACTGTGTTTATCTGAGGAGCTCCTCACTCTCTAAATTACCGTTTACGACACACACTGATTCGAGTACTACAGACATGTATCGCTGTAGGTGTGTGATTTAATGTGACAGAAAGAACCTAACTATGAAATATTAACCAGAGATTATTAATATGTAACCCAAAATGCTTGACATGCGTTAAAAACTCTACAGAAGTAAATGTTTCACAGGAAGTGGGACAGAAATAAGTTTCGTTTTGGAGAATGGCCCTAAGCTAGTATTTAAAGAAACAGTCTCTATATTATAGGAAACGTTAATAGGTCAGTATGTGAAGCTGCAGATCGAAGGAAAGCTTTGGTCAGATTAGACTGTTTAGGATAGGGGTGTCAAACATGTGGCCCAGGGGCCAAAACTGGACCACAAAAAGGTCCGATCTTACCCGTGGTATGAATTTCAAAAGTGCAAACATTACACTGAAGATATTAACAAGGGTGTGCAAGTCATTTTAGTTCAAGTTCCACATACAGACCAATATGATGTAAAGTAAAATAATAGCACAATAACCCATAAACAGCGAACACTCTATTTTTCTAGGTTCTAGGTTCAGCTAGACTGGATATGCGCTTTTGAAGCAAGACTAGTGCAGAAAAACTACTAAGAAGAACAAGGACTCAGGTAAATGTGAAACTGAATGAAAAATTGTTCTTATTTTAGTTCCAAACTCCAAATGTTTAACAATATTCTGCCTGTTACCAAATGTTTGTGTAACATTGTGTGTAATGCACATGTATAAATGATAAGTTTAGGCACAATATTGGTAAAACTGCACTTACTTTTCTTACAAATTGCTTTTTTTTTCCAGGTCATTCACATGTTTTTTGTTAAAGGGTGGTTTGTATATGTAAATATTTTCATAATTTAATGCTTTGTATTGCACTAAAACAAAGACAAAAAGTTGTCATTATTTATAGTACATGATGCTATTTACTGGTCCGGCTCACTGGAGATCGAATCAAGCTGAATGTAGCCCCTGGAAGAAATGAGTTTGACACCCCTGGTTTAGGAAAATAGGAAGTCACTGTGTTTAAAAGCAAATAAAGACAAAAGTCAATGTACGGTGTCTTTAAAGTTGCCTATTCATAGTATATCTAACAAGCAGACATAGTAATACAACAAAAGCATCATTAAAGTGCAACTCCATAGTGCAAAAAAACTAGCATCAAACATAGGACTGTGAATGTCAGAGTGCAAAAGTTCAGATGAGGGTCAAGTGAAAGTCCAAGTGGGTGGAGTGAGGGGCTGGGATTATGGAATATGGAAAGAGTGGTGGGTGGTGAGGGTGCTGCAACAATGCAAGTCCAGTTCATAGACACTGTATGTAGTTATGTATGTGGGAGATGGTGTGTGTGTGTGTGTGTCACCTATCCTTTATTTCAAGTTAAACATGTACTGAAGTTGTTTTTTGCGTTTTTGTGTGAATATGTTCACTTCCTGGTAAAATAAGTATGGATGTCGCGGTGCAAACTTTTGACAAACAGGTGACACAAGACTGTTTGGATTAACCGTTTAGGTCCCAGTATTTTTTGTTTGTTTTATTTTAAAATTCAATTTTGATATCAAGATTGGGGCAACACGGCTCACAGCAAGAAGGTCCCATGTTCAATTCCCGGGTGGGACCTTTCTTGTGTGGAGTTTGCATGTTCTCCCCGTGTCTGCGTGGGTTTTCTCCGGGTACTCCGGTTTCTTCCCACAATCCAAAG
>JAQQZY010000005.1:601433-616910 GCA_030068375.1 Ostorhinchus rueppellii
AGGTCAGCCGTTGTGTCCTTGGGCAAGACATTTCACCCTCCTTGCCTCCAGTGTCACTCACACTGGGGTATGAATGTCTCAACTCACCATATACTTTTTAATAGTCTTTTTTTTTTTTTTTTTTTTTTTAAATTTGATCAATTACTAGAAATTTCAGGTGACCCCAAGGTTGAGAAACACTGCCATAGACATTTGGTTTAATGCTACGGCACAATGTATGGCTAAGGAGAGAAAATAACATATATTCTTAAAAATAAAGTAGAAGTATATCAATGTATCTGGAAATCCTTTGCACAATTTATTAATAATACTGTATTGTATCGTATGCTAGTATGGTATTATTATTTTTGCTTTGAGGCAAAGTTTTTCTTTTTTTCCCCTCCTCCACTGTATAAACAAATGTAAAAATTTAGGTACCATATATGTTTGTATTTGAATATCCATAATATATTTATTATTTACTTGGTGTGACATTTATTTGTACATTTATTTCCTTTTAGAGTAAGACAGTGAAATTATATTGTGTTCATGTGAAGCGGTGGGTTGGGGGTACAGACTATGTGTTTTATTTCAAAACAATACTGTACAAATGAATACTGAATGTTTAATATGTACACCAAAGCTCAATAAAGATATTGTGGGGGAAAAAAAGACAGCAATAATGAAAGAGGCTTGAAATGCAGTAGGCACCAGAGCGGCAGCTAAATGTGTGCATGTGTGACTATATATCATCATACCAGCTTATACGCACACAGCTGTTCCAGACTAATTCCCTCCTGCAACACCTGCAACTCTTCAGGGGGCAAAATAATCCCAAGACCTCCCCTCCTTTCCCTCCTTCAACCTCCTCTACCTGTAGTGACCACGATATTGGAATTATGTTGCTCTTTCTCATTCACTCTCCGAACTCTTATTGGAGAAAAGCGTCAGCGGGCAAACAAAAGACTCCTTTCACCCGAGGAGTGAATGGTGGAGGGGGAGGAGTGTGGGTGAGGTCTGGGTGTTGGATCGGTGGGAATGAGTGTGTGTTGAGGTTGTCAGAAGGATAACATCCCGACTACAGCCGGAGAACAGGTGGGATTACATGTAGACACACCAACTGAACCAGGATCAGAAGCTGAACCAATCAAACAGGACTTAAACAAACGGGGGGGGGGCACAGCACACAGACATTGATTGTAAGCAGAAGAAGCTACGTTTAGACAGTAACAATCTAAACTGAAAACACTAAAGCGGTGTTGTGTTCTCATTTGTAATTCCCCGTTTAGACATGCATTTTGAGGGAAAAAGCAGCAAGCAAACGGACACGCAAAAGTGTGTGAAATTTCCTATTTATATCGATGGAGTATTTACACCAAGTGGCTGGGTGGCATCGCCACCACCAAGACCAAGCACCTGTGTAGAACCTTTCTACTTCTCTTAATGTTCTCTCCTCGCACCAAATACAATCACAAAACAGGAAACAGAACCTCTTCCTTCTCTGCTCTCTACAACTTAATAAAGATTCATGACACCTGCTGAAATGACTCTTGCATGTAAATTACAGTGGTAAGGGCAACTTGACGGCCTGTCGCAGAGAAATAACCCAAAATGTTGCTTTCCTGCCTGTGATCTAAACTCTACACGACGAGAAAACACAGTTTTGCATTTTCAACCCTTTAAACAGTGACAAGAGAGTGGAGCATTTTTAAGATTTCCACTCTGAAAGGTGGTTTCACTTTTTTTGCGTTCTCAACCCCCAAAACACTGTTGCTGTCCAAATGAATAGTGAATTTGATCAAATATTTTGTCATTTTCACCTAAGAGAATTGTCATGTAAACTAGGCCTAAGGCTACGTTCACACAGCAGGTCTTAATGCACAATTCAGATTTTTTTTGTGTAATCTGATTTTTTTCTGTGCTCGTTCATATTACAAATTAAATGCGACTTCTATCAGTTTTGAGTATAAACTGAATGCGACACTGAAGTGACCCGCATGTGCAGAAGAGGTCCTGATGTCATGCGGGACCATGCACCACACACTGTGTTTACAGAAGTAAATATGGAGGGATCTGGTATCGGCGTGTGTGGCACTGATAAAGTCTGTCTAAAACTGAAGTCTGCACCAGTCAAATAATTTTAAGTAGAAGATTAAATAAGAACAGAGCCAGGTTTATTACTGTGGCTGCTACGTCTGTTCAACGGAGTATTTGAATGTGGAGTCGGAGTCAGGAGTGGTGGCACAGTGAAGTTAGCAGCTTCACTGACACTTTATTCAGAATTTTCCAGTGACAAGAAAAACATTTAAATATATCTGTGACCGCCTCTCCGTAACACTCTGGCAATTTCAATGACATAAAGGTCGGATAAATGCGACCTGGCCGTTCAGACCGACGTCGCATTGCAAAATATCCAATATGTATCGGATTTAGGACCACATATGAAAGTGGCCTGGGTCGGATTTTAAAAAATCAGATATGTGCTTTTTCAGACTGTCTTTAAAAGGTCAGATACAGGTCAAATAGCGGCAAAAAGTCGGATTTGGGCCACATTTGCCTGCAGTCTGAACATAGCCTAATTCATATGATAAAGTGATAAAAGTACTTGACATTTTGTCCAGATTTCACAACATGCATTTTCCAAAAATCAATAGACTGTTCTCTGTAAAAAGTGTCAGTTAAAGCTACCTATAAAATACAGGACTCATGACCTGTACTGTCTACTAAACAAAACAGACACTTGGCCTTCAGTTTCTCCAAAAATGTTCATTAGATTTTCATGGAAGTTCAGGTGGTACAACATGTTGACGACATAGTAAGTCATGCCAACCTCTAAATCACTGCAATACTCAGAGCTCTGATTATCTTTCAGTCGTAAAAGTCATTCACAATGAAACTAAGTTAAAAGTAAGTGCATGTGATTTAGGCACATTTTACCAGGCACATAACTACACATTTAGATCACCTTCTTAGGAGGGCAGTGCCATTCCACACTATGTCCTTGACTCTGCCTGAGCAGCTCTGTAGTTTCTATACTTTGATGGTTCTTCATTTTACATAGATGAAGGAATATATCGCTGATGAGTCACACCATTCAAGTATACTCCATTCACACCCATGACAGAAATTACATTAGTAACACAAATTTTCTTGTGTAAAAAACATTTTCGCGGCATAATGCATGATTGTTGTGGTTACGTAGACATAAAGATGAAGACTTGAGGAGGCACTTTTGGTTGTAGTTAAAGTCCAACCTGCCAAATGAGAGCGGCACTAATTTCATATTTTTCATTTGACGCCGCTATAATGCTAATACTGTCAGAAGTCAGTCAGAAGTGGCTCATGCGCTGCAGTGTCACAGCTCGAAACCTTTGGCTTGGCACACGAGGGAATTCAGCAGCTCGCGCTACTGTATCAACTTTTCCTCCACCTTCACCTTTAAGCAGAATGGACTCTCACAAGCCCTCCACAAGTGCCCTTAGTGGCTGTACTTAAGCAGAGCATTCAGGGGCATCGAGTGCCAGGGTAAGAACCGACCCGGCTAGAATATCTATGTCCCATTTAGGATCCCTGGGAGAGAGGGGTGAAAAGAATAGAAGCACTGTTCCTGGCCAGACAATACTAAACGAGCCCGGATGAAGCGGCCAGACAATGCAAAACGAGCCCAACTGAACGCATGGCTTGTCTGACTGCCTGAGGGTTGACTGGCATTAGGGCGTTTATTAGCTCATTGTCTGCTATACTAGTGCCAAAAAGCTAATTAATGACAGGGACACAAGAAAAACTTTGTTCAGTGAGCTGAAGAGGTGGACACGAGATTGAGAGCAGAGTCCCGCTGGTGTGACAAGGTCCGGATGATATCATGAACCAGCAGAACATCACAATTTACTGGTTAACAAGTCTGAAAAAACACCCTCAGGACAGAGCAAAGCTAAAAAAAAAAAAAAAAAAAAAAAAAAACATGAGGAAGATAAGAGGTGACGAGATTAAGTCAATCAACCTCTATAAATCACTAAGAAATAAATTCTTTGTGCACTAAATTAGGTAAGTGTCATGAGATGCTTACTTTGCTTGACTCACACAAAATCAATTATAACATTTCAGAGCATAACATCAGTTGTGTTGCACAGTATCCATGGCTTCAAAATAAGAACACACAGGCTTAAAAGCGGCCTACCAAGCACCATTAGTTTTAAATGTGCAGGCAACCAAAGGCACTATCAGATCTCTCACATTGCAGAGTTGCTTTTATAATTGATTTGAAGGCACAGTTAAATCCACGTAATTGCTCATGGAGTCTCCATTTGAGTACTTGGGGATCTCCATTTTTGCCTCGTCTGCTCTTTCTCGCCTTCCTCATTTCTGTCTGTCTTTCTCCTGAGCCAGCTAATCAAGTTAAAATCCTCCACTTCCTCTTATTAAAGGTTCAAAGGTCGCCGCTTCCAGGTGTTGTCTGGCTCTGTTTTCACTATATAATGTGGAAGCCATAAAGGAAAAAAAAAACAACAACAAGTCTTTAGGCAGCAATTGTGGCCAAGTTTTACCCCCACACAGTCTGGAAGTAAATTAATAAGACAGAAAAATCATCCAGGAGTTGCTTTTCTGTCTTGGTTTGACATCTGAGAGACAGGTTCATTAAAGTTTTTATTGCGCAATGTAATTTAACCGTCATTTTTAATTAGTCTGTTTGCCTTTGATAGCTTTTATTGCTGCCACAATTTATTTGGTGTGCTTCCATTGATTTCATACCTGCAGGCAATGTTCTTAAAAAGGTTGGACATAATATCAGGAAGTCTCTTCAAGTGGAAAGAGTGGATGGAAAATGGAATGGAAGAGGGAATGCAAACTATGTAACAGGATGACAAACACAATAAAGACCAAGAACCACTTTATATATATATATATATATGGGATGGTTCTACTAATGCACTTGTACATTCTAAGTCATTGTTGTCCATTGTGAGTGTAAGGCCTTTCAGTGTGTGTGGTCGAATAATCAATATTAGCAGCATTAGATTCTTTTCTAATCCTTATTCAAGAGATGACGTAAAGGTGAAGAGTCAAATGGGCTATTCTATGCTGCAGAATAAGGAACCACTCATCTATAACCAAGAATGTGCACGATCTAAAGGCAGTAAAGCCTATTGCCAGTTTGTCATGCTCTGCTGCCTGGACACTGAACAAGTGTGATTCCTCACTCATTATTTATTACACTCTCATTATAAATGGCTCTGCAACAAAAGTAAATCAAAGTAGTATTTTACTTTACAGATCCATCAAAACCATGTTTATAGACCTTGAAAATCATGCTACAACAAAACAATCTATATTATAAAAGGGAAGTGGACTCTGTGTCTCAGGCATCAAAAAATCTGGAAAGAGTTGACTGCTGCAGTTTGGCATACTTCACATAAGTGAATAGTGAAAACAGCAAGTTGATAGGACCAATATTTTGGGAGAGATTAGTAATTTTGGAATACAGTGGCCTCCCAGTGGCCAATGCCCGGAATCAAAGAATCATCACTGAAGTGGGTTACGTAGCAACAGATAATCAATAGAGCCATGTTACCATGGTGTCAAATTCATACGCAAAAACAGACATGTCAGCTGAGAGGTTATTCAACTGAAAATACTGATGGAATTCACCAGAAAGTAAATGAATGAACTGGATCAGAGGATCGAGAACCCGTAGTTCCCCACGGGTCAAAGCGCTAGTGTGATTTTACATGCAGTTAGGCTATGAAATGTATTATTTATGTTAGCTTAGCCATTTATTCTAATTAGTTACAACAATGTCTGACAATATTTTAACAAACCTAGCCAATTCCTAAATGTACCAGTAGAGAAACCTTACTCTGAGTTAGGTTTCTTATATTACTGTATGGGCTGCTAACTGCCTCACATACCCAGAAGAAGCTGAAACTATTATTAATCCAACATGAAAGACACAAGTATGAAAAAAGTACCAAAAATATTATGTAATGCACGAGGTTCACATTCACTGCAGCTGATCACCAAACAAATAAATATATATCTAGTGCTGTCAAACAATTGAAATTTTTAATCAGATTAATCACATAGTTGCTGTGGATTAATTTTGATTATTCACAATTAAATATCATTCATTTTTAGTTCATATTAATTGTGTTTCATTTTGCAAGAGCAAACAGACTCAAGAAAGAAGGAAGAAGAAGAATATATATGCACTTACTGTGTTTGTCACAAGCAGGGCGAAGTGTTAGCCAAAGTGGTAGCAGAATCCCAAACTAACGTATGCTTAATGTGGTATTTTAAACTAAAAGCACTTCTTGTTTTTTTGGGGGGGGTTTTTGTCCTCATATTCCCGTCCCGAGGGCCAACTTGCTGTTTAGCGTCCTCAATCTTTATTGGTTGATTCTGCTGCCTGTCAAACCAGATTAACTGCCCATTTGCATGACGGTAACTCTACTTGGACAAACTGCCCGACGTGTTGCCAGAGATGTCCAGTTATTCTGTGCTGCAGATGGGTTAATTGCATTAAAATTTGTAATCAAATTAGTCATGGATTAATCCACATTAACACATTAATTTTGACAGCGCTATATGCATCCATACCCATACATGTCCCTTGTACATTAACACACTCTCACTAGCACTGATCTAAATTGATAAGCTAACAGTGGACAAATGGTTGATTTGGTGGGGGGGCAGATTGATCAAAAGCCTCTTCACGGGTCGGTCTGCTCTGCTCTCTTAAGAGCTACCCAGCCATGAATGGCCTAATAGGACCCAAGTATCCATTACGCTGACATTAGATCCTGTCTTTTTCTCTGCGTCTGTCGTTAACGTCTCCCTACCTTCGCTCATCCTGGCTCTCTTTCAAACATTTGTGTTTTGTCATTCAGTTCTACTACAGATACGTTTTTTTTTTCCTGTATTACAGAGTAAAAAGTTTACTTTCCCAAAACACTTTATAAAAGGACAACTGGGACATGAAATCAATTTGCATTTTAAAAAGGCAGGTAACAAAACAAAGTAATGCTCTAAACACAACTATAAACTAAAATGTTTACTGTCCTCGTGAGCATTTCTTACTTTCTTTTTCTTTCTCTATTCTTTTCTTACTCCTTGTTCCAACTCTACTTTCCTCCATCGTTCTCTCTCTGAGGAGGTGTCGGGTTACAGTTATTGTTGGTGCTGGTTACTGATAAATAGGGTGCCTAGTTACCAGCCAACGCACGATTGGTTCTTTTTCAACAAAGCAGCATTTAAAAAAAAAAAGCAAGACGAGGAAGAGGAGGGGTGTGTGTAAGGGGGTTGCCCTGGGAAACTATGAGACTTGTGTCAATTTAAATAGAGTCGGACAAATCCTCAAGACATTTGTGTGTGTGTGTTCGAGTGTGTGTATGTGGGGTTCTTCTCGTAGTCGTTGCGAGGACAAAGCTATGGAGACACTGACCCATCCAAACCCCTTGAATACCCCATCGACACCTGCTGAATGCCCGCTGAATGCCTCCACCCCTGCTGGCATTAAAGCAGCAAGCTCTCAAACTCCACCCCTTCATAAACGCGTTGGCTACCAGAGTATAGAGATATTTGGGTTGAAAGCTACTTCATCCTGGAGAATACCACACTACTAAAATCAATTCAAAAAATATTATATATATATTATGTATTATATTGTACTCATGCTTCCACCACTACCATTATCTACTGTGGTGATTGGTAGCATACCTTTGACCTTGCATGTTTAACTGCCCCACAGCAAGTGGCATACCAACCATTCCTCACTTTATGTCTGCTGTCAGCCCACCAGCGAATCAAACAAAAAGAAATAACCGACTTTTTACAAAAGCAGCTTGCTATGATTGTAGTTTCCATTCCCAATTAGACACAGTAAAACTACCTAAGCCTCTGTTCTCCTGTCAAGGATTCTAGGCCTGGAGGCTTGCTTTTAGACCTGCTGTCAACTTCAGGAAGTCTACAGAAACACAATAAATTGTTAATGGATTAGCCGGATCTTTCAGGCTGTCAGAAGACAAGTGAAAGCTAACAATTATCAGAAGACAGCTCTATAAATGCTGAGCAGCCAGATTTACTTACTGACTTGAAGACAAGATGAAGATAAAATTGATTTGTGTAGTGCTCAATATATCCTAAAATGGTATTGCATAAAAGCTGAAAGATGCCTTTAGCGTGCGAAGACTTTTGGTTGTATTTGAACCATTGTACTGTTTGCATATGTGGAGAAGAGAAGCCAAGAATGCAGCACAAATGTTTGCCCTACTGACACCCAGTGCCAACATGTGTATACCTTTGTCAGCTGTCTGCATATAGTCGACCAGTTGGTCATTCATACAAACATTTGTTCCATTAATGAGTCATTCATGAGCTTATTCAGTCATGAAATTAGTCAGCCAGGCAGCCAGTCGAGCAGTCAGATCATTGATTCATTCATGCATTTAGCTACGCAAGCAAACCAGCCAATCAGCCGGCAGGTTGAAACAACGCTTCCTCCGCACACACAGATGTCTGAGTTACTTGTTGGACTCAGCCAAGCTCACAGCCCACCTGGAGCTGCTGGCTGCCAGCTGACCTTGATGTTTCTATCCTCCCCTGGCCCTCTGCCGTCACTTCAGTCTGGACAAGTCAGAGCTATAGTTCCCCGTCTTTTTCTGTCTATGTAGAAAAGTTCAAAAAATAATAAATAAATAAATGAATAAATATCCCTTATCCCTTCTATGTGGCTGGATTGTTAATCCTCTTTTTTTGTAAGTCACTTTGGATAAAAGCGTCTGCCAAATGCATAAATGTAAATGTAATGTCAATGTAAATAAAGAATGTGAAGAGAGAATAACTAAGACCCTCTACTACCCCACATATGATTTCCTTGTGTGGGTTTTATGGGCCCATGCTTGGTTTTACTACTTGATATTTTCATCATATTTAACTCCTCACAGTAAGACACTTCCTGTAAATACCAGGCAAAAAAAGTTGCCAATAAAGGGTTCTAAGCACAGGGCCTCTATTTCCTGAACTTGACATGGCTCCTTTATTTTCTGTGTTTCATTATTGGACACACTGATTAACCAGGTGTGTCTGCTACTTCTTGTGGTGACTATTGTGAGCAGGAACACCTGGATTAATCAGTGTGTCCAATAATGAAAACAGGGTATTAAAGGAGCCACTTGAAGTTCAGGAAGTAGTGGGGCTCTGCATTGAGCCCATTGTTTGGGAATTACTGTAAAAACAATTAACGTATATTACTGGATACTTTTAACAGGTTCTTGCTGTATATAAATTACAGCAATGTGTTGTTGCTTTATATTAAAAACAACCATTAATTGGATTTGTTTTTTTTGTTGTTTTTTTTTTTAGTTTTGACTGCTCCAGTTCAACTGTAGCCATGCTAACGATGCTAACAGAGCTAACGGAGCCTGGACTATCACAGGCATTTCTGAATGGACCTAACGCACACAGCTAGCATTAGCTTAACTTAACTAGTTTTTCACAAGTTAACATTTGCAAAAAAAACAGAGCATTCGGAGTCCTACACCCTGTATATTCTGTATGAAACGTGACTAAGATAAATAAAATAATTTGAAATACAGTCACTCACATAAATAAAGAAACATTATTGTTAGTAAAATGTTGGTTTTGACATGTCTACATTACACACCAACTTAAAATCGACATTTACACAGTCAAATTACACAACGTGAAGTTACTACTTGAATCACATTTTAATTTTGTGGGCTAATTCTGCTTCACTTACAGTTTATTGAGTAAATGGATGTCCAATCTGCTCCCTGTCTGCCTTCTTGTCCTCTTTCATGCCTTCTAATATTAATAGTGTGTAATTGTAGTTTGATGGTTTACAGTCAGGACCAAGTGAAAACACAACCATCCTGTCATTTTACAATGATGTGATACTGTGAACAAATACTTGAAATTACAGTATTTTTTTAACCCATAATGCATTGCAATATACAGTTACACCTTGTAAATTGTTAAAACAAGAAGCTACTGTTTTTTTTTTTTTTATTGTAGAAATTAGAGAACTGTGTTAAAGAGTAGGGGTCCCAGTAATGCCCCAAAGTGTGTGCCTCTGTGAGAGAAAACAGAAAAAAGAAGAGGCCAGCATACACATTCATACCCTCAATGCATCAGCTATAATGGCACCACTAAAAGCTTTTGAACAGAGCCCATAACATCCCATTTACAAGACTATTCTGTGAAAGAGGTAAGTAAATGCGGCTGTGACGGGGGTTGAGACTGGTTGAGAGGAGTAAGAGACCGGTAGGGAGAAAACTATGGTACAACAAAGCGGCACGGTTGAGTGGAGTGGAATAATTCCTTCTCACCAGGAGATTCTTTGAAGTCAGAAAAAGAGGGAACATAAGGGTGGAAAAAATACCCTCAGCATCTGTCCATCTTGCTTCCCACTTTCTAACTTTCCTTTTTTTACTCCCAGACTTCATGGATCTCTCTCTCTCTCGTCAGCTCTTATCTGTGCAGAATTTACATTTTACTCCAGATCCCTCTTTCTCTGGTGTTTACTTCTCTCGTTCTCTCTTTCTCCCCTCTGCTTCTCCCCCAGAGGGTCAGGTAAATGTCACCCTATTGTACTTGGTGACACGGCTGACAAGAATGGTGTGCGATAATGAGTCAGCTTCAAGACAGAAAGGAGGGAGGCAGTGAGGCGGATCAGTTTCTGTCAACTTACCAGTTTCTTTCCAGAGGATCTCCCTAAATCCCTGCATTTTTGCCTCTCCTAGCATCCACAGAGTCCGATTTTTATATCATTATTTGTCTGTTTTGACATTATTTGTCAGCTTGGTTTTCGACTAGCAATAAAATACACAAGCAGAACACTTATTCGAAGCCCTTGTTTTTTGCCCAAATACATGGAAGCGACACATTTTATATTTCTGCAACAAAAATATCAGTTGCCAAGTGAATTTACCTGCAAAATGATCTATATTAAAACAGATTTATTGTTTTCTGTTCCCTACACACACACACACTCCATTCAGATCCAGTTCCCTGAGGAATAAATACCCGCACTGGATTAACCATAAAGACCCAAAGATATACCGGCTAACCAAAATCATTTACTGATATAAAAAGTTAAATATCTGTTGATTAACTAATCCTATAAATACATGTAAATAATTGGTGTAAAATGCAGTTTGTCGTCTTTTCATGGTCATCAGATAGGACCCATTTGGACGTTCAGAGGCTCCGTAGTTACCGTGGAAACACTGTCATTTTCTACAACATTGATTCCACCAATAAAACCCATGGACAGTGGATGGAGACACTAGGTTTATGTTCAGTTTATGATAGATTTTACAGAAAAGGTCATCTTGTTCTTCAGTTTTGTCTGTTTCTGGTATATTAACCCTCAACTTTAATGTGAGCTTTTATAAACATCGACATGATCGTTAAATCAAATATAGGAAAATACATGATTTTCATTTAATAATCCAAAATACTGAGCATAACATTACAATAAATGGTGATAAATCATTTCAGAATAATTCGAAACTAAGGAAAAAATAATTTAGAAACTGCAACAAAAGAACCCCCGGGTCTTTATGGATTAAATAGGTCTTATTTCTTTCAACCACCAACAACCACCAGCAGGAATTTTAATCAACTTCATATACACCATTCCACATAAAGCTGAAATAATGTTGTTTTTAGACTCATTCCTCTTTTTATCCTCCTTTATACGCATCAGTAATCACCTTTGATCAGGTGTAATGAGTACATACTGAGCCTCGGTTACACTTTATCTGTTAAGAATAAATCACATTGTCACAATCATTTCAGGATCAGAGGAAAAGTTAAAAAATATGTTATTCCAACTCTATGGCCTACAGTGTAACTTCATAATTCAAATCTTAAGTAATTACCTTGTCATTCTGTCAGTCTATCAGACAATGCAATCACATTTCATAACTAATCTGAGTAACAGTATGTTCTATCTTTAAAATGACTTTCTTTGAGAAAACCTAATTCAGGTTAAGTTACTCTCTCACTTGTTCACTCTATCCATACTCTCATAAAAGGGGGATTTATTAAGGTGGGGAAGATTGTCAGGCAAACCTGCAGGTACATGCCCCGACATCACACATCTATTAAGTCGACCCCCAGAGAGACACATTCTAATAGTGCTATGAAATACTGTGTTAGCTCTGCACCTCAATCAATCAATACCTGAGAGCTCTCTAAAATGTAAAAGTTTGTGAGG
This sequence comes from Ostorhinchus rueppellii, assembly GCA_030068375.1. NCBI lineage: Eukaryota > Metazoa > Chordata > Actinopteri > Kurtiformes > Apogonidae > Ostorhinchus > Ostorhinchus rueppellii. Next base: position 613,651 of record JAQQZY010000005.1, read on the forward strand.
TTTTGGGGTTGTTATGACATGTTCTAAGACAGATATGGATAGAAGGAAAATGGAGAGGAGAAACGAGGATACTGTGATTAGACTGAGGACCACAAGCACTGGCTGTGGTGAACAAAAACTGCTGACAGAATTGAGATGGAAATGTCACATACGGAGCCTCAGCTATTTCCAAAGGGCAATTTGCACAATGTAATGCATCTATTTAAGTGTGTATTTGAAAATATTTTACCAAAATCTGACTTCACACTATATGTACGTGCACAAACACATACACACTAGCAGACAGCGCTGTGCTGAATTATGAGGATGCTTCTTGGTTTTGCTTGCAGGTGAAGTCATTCCTGTGGTGGAGGCTGGAATGCTGAGGAAGACAAGTCTGTGAAAGACATCCAAACTTCTAGTAAGAGGCAATCGAGAGAGTGCGTGAGTTCTCCATTGATCCTGCACTTGTGCCAGTTTACCACTTGTGGTTTAATCCAGGTGGGAGGTCTGTAGCTTTTCATAGAAAAAAGGGGGAATGATGTAGCCTTTGAACAGTTACGGTTAATGTGTGTATTTATGTTCACTCATGCAGCTGGGGCATCTGGACACTATTGTTTTATCAGGTACAACAGCTCTGCTGGTAAAGCACCATCAATGTTATTCTACAGTTAGAGAATATCTACAATACAACTCTAGTAACTACAGCATTAAAGTATATTTTAACTACTACAAATAAGATATGCACAAACAACCAAACTACCAATCTTCACTCATGCACAATGTGTAGGTAACTAGCATGCAGATGTTGAACTCCATAGCAACAAGCAAACAAAGAAAAAGAGGTCAAATAAAAACACTATGAACAACATTGTACATGAGTTTTGTAGGAAATATAAGCCACTGCAAAAGATAAGAGCTGAATAATAATATATCCACGCACAACCAAAGCAAATCAGGAAAAATAAGACGCTGATAGAGAGTAAAAAGAGCAAAAAAACAAGGTGCATACGCAATAGCAGAGGTATGCTAGATTTTGATACCTGTCAACTGCTGCTGTCATCGCTTTAGTAATAATAGACCATTTCCACTTTATCAGCCCTGCAGCCCTCTGGACCCCACTGACTGAGTGACTACAGAGGGCAGGTTTGGATAGGAATACAAGTCTGTGAATGTAAGTGTGCATTTGATTGTGTATATGTGTTAAGTGTGTGTGTGTGTGTGTGTGTGTGTGAGTGTGTGTGGGGTGATAATCCTAGCTGTAAACCAAGTTCTCCCTGAAGCCAAACCACAACTAACCACAATGTTTCTCTCTCATTTTCTAGAAACTGTCAAAGAAGACTGATAGACTTTGACTCATATCAGTGTGAGCCGTGCACATTAAGTAAAGCAGCAAGTAAAGGAGAGATGTGTAGACAAAGGAAAAGAGAGCAGGGGAGGAGAGGCTAAAGTCTTAGTTGGCCTGTTTGTGGCCTCTCTAACCCTGACCTTCAAACACACCTTCCAGAGTAAATACACACATTAACACAGATTAGTCCACATGTGTAAAATTTACAAAGATAACAAAACAATTCATTGATTTGTCATTTTTCCACATATAATGCCTAACATTTCACTGCTACAGATACACAAATATAGGAATCTGCTACAGTTACTTGTCTTTCTACATTCGAGTTAATAATGATAATGTTTTATTTTGGGGTTTTAATACAAACCAGGACATCTGATAGAATTGCCTTGTTTTTGGAAAATGATTATGGGTATTTTGCAAATAAAATAATTCACATATTGTATCTTAAACTGAGTAAATGTGCCACACTATAATGCAAGAACATACAGAACAATGTTTTGGTGTATATGCACAACATATGCACATATTTGAGGACAAAGAAGTACCATCATGTTACCTACAAAATGCTTTACTCAGAATTTGTTCTCAGTTTTTAAAGGATATAAGGTATTTGGAAAGCTCAGCAGCTATTCTGCAGTATGCACTGAGTGTTTACATACATAGGTATGCATGTGTAGTGATGAATCTACTTCTTGAAAGCAGTATGCCTGGCATGGACAGCCAGCTGTCGGCTCAGACCCTCTGTAAGGAATCTTTGAGCACGGGACTCTGGAGCTGAACCAACTCATTCCTCACATTACAGACATGGTCAAACTTGAAGACGCTTCTGTTGGGCTTCATGGTATCACAGCCGCACCCCCCATGGGTCTGAAACCCACATGGGGTATCAAATGTGTGACTGAGAAAAAAAAATACAAGGATACATGGAATACCTGAGAACCCAACCCCATGTAGCATGATGGGTTAGTGTGGCATTTAAAATCTAAAATGGAGGACCCACAAAGCTACACACAACCTCACCGAGATAAAGATCACAAGGTCACAAACACACAAGAGATTATGGGAAGGTAGAAACCACAAACATGCTGTGAAAATCCTGTCACCATTACACTTCGTCAGCTGAGGTGGATAAAATAATGCACGGCCTGACAAAAACAAACAGAAGACCCTTCCATTGGATAATTACTACAGGGACCAACTACTTAATTAATCCTACGTGATACAAAGAGGAGCTTCTCATTTCTTAACCCATAAAGACCCAGACAGCCACCTACGATCAGAACCATCTACTGATCTAAAATGTTGAATAAATGTTGATCCATTAATCTTATCAATATATTTAAATAACTGGTGTAAAATACAGTAAATATATCATCTTTTCATGGTCATCAAATATGACCCATTTGGACGTTCAGAGGCTCTGCAGTGAACGTGGAAACACCATCATCTTCTACAACACTGATTCACCAGTAAAACCTATGGAGTCGGATCAGTGATAATCAGTGTTGGGAATAACGTCGTTATAAATAACGCCATTACGTAACAGCGTTATTTTTTCAGTAACGGGGTAATCTAATTATTTTTTCCGCTGTTTCAACACCGTTACCGTTACTGATGGTCAAAAGTGGTGCGTTACTTACTCTGAATAAATTGAAGAAACTACCAGCCGTAGCGAGTCTACTCTGCTCTGTTTATTTGTCATCCTAGACTTGGGGTGCGTTCAGGTTCCAGAATAGCGCACGAACTTCTTATGACTCCAGGCTGTTTGTCCCTGCTCATTCAATTAGACAATGCTTTCCAAAGCTTGGCAACGTTTCTGTGTTTGCTACACCTGAATGCACCCCCTGGATAGTTGCGATAGAAGTGATTGTGATTGGCTGAGGGTTAGAGTCATGTGTCATGGTAAGCCAATCAGAGCCGGTGTTTTCAC
>JAQQZY010000005.1:638734-674784 GCA_030068375.1 Ostorhinchus rueppellii
ACACCTATGGGCAATTTAGATTAGCCGATTAACCTATCAGTGCATGTCTTTGGATTGTGGGAGGAAACCAGAGTACCAGGAGTCTCATCTTTTGCTTCCTTCTCCTTCATAGTCACACTTGTCACTCACCCTGGAAGATACAGTCTGTAAACACCCTCAACCTTCCAAAAACCACCACCACTTAACATTCCCGCAGCTGGTCATTGCGCTGCCTGACGCATGTAATGTCACACTCGTGAGCCGCTGGCTAGCTGCAATGCCTCTCCTGCCTCTATGGCAAGGAAAACAAAGAAGAGCATTGTGTCTTATGAGTGAGAGAGAATAAAAAAGAAAGACATTGAGAGAGGTGTGTCAGGTTACAATCAAATACGACCCATCCAACCCTCAAACCATGGAGTTGGAGGGGTGAAATCATTGTCCTGCAGCATGTAAATGTGAGATAACCCTGCCTTCATGTGAGGGAAGGGCAGGTGTGTCAACAGTTTGTGAAGTTGGATGAAAGTCTTCTAACAGAACACTCATACTTACTAAAAACACAATTATACACTTTTATATTAACACCTCTGTTACATAACACATCATCAGGAACCACAAAGACACCACCTTCTGGATACCCCCCACCTTCAGACCTTTAATGTGTTCTACCTGAGCCGACGGCATTGTTTGCAAACAAACAAACCATCCTTTGAAATTCCAACAACAAACAGGTTTGCATGGCAGAGGCCGACGTCACTTTCTACATTACTATGAAGGTAGTGGGAGCAGCCCCACACAACACTCAGAGAGATTTCCTGCAGGAAGCAAAGTAATTTTCAAAGGAAATCAACACATTCAAAGAAGCAAAAGCAAAGGAGGAACACATTTAGACAATGTCAAGAAAATCACGGAGGAACGTTTAACTGGAAACAGTGCTTACATCAATTTTGCCATTAAAACCAACTCCTTCCAGAAACGTTGCTCATCTTTTGAGCTGAACTTTTATATTTTAACTAGTCGTTTGCCCAGGATGAAATCTGAACTGTACCCAACCTTTCCCATAATCACCATGTAGCCTTATTGTTTTCTCACAGGCAGTGACGATATGAGCAGACAGCCTTAGATCCCTGAACGTCCCTCCTCTTTTCTGGCCTGTAATTGAGCACTCAGACATCAGTGGAGTCGAACAGTGACCAGTCCTGATCCCCAGGTATTTACACTTCAAACTCTAGTCTACAGCCTGGAGGCACACATACAAACAGAGCAACACACACACACGTACACACACACATTAAAGCCCACGGTGGGTGTACAAGATTAAGCATGAATGCAATTCCTTTCTCGCTCATTGAGCACACAAACAGAGACATGGAGACAAGAACACTGTTATTACACCTGCATATGTTTTTGCACTCCTGTACTTTCCTTTTCTTCTGTATGAATCCTATTACACTTTTATTGCTGGAAAATAAAACATTTAGACTAGATGATAATTGTGAACTGTTGAAAGAGAAGGGCCACATTTGAGAAATTCCAAATCAAACATCCAGCGACTGAAAGTGTCCAAACATAGCCAAACACATAAAATGACAGAAAGGGAGATGAACAAGTGAGGCTCGCAGTAGGCAGGCATGCAGACTGATAAAGAAAGCAATGAAGACAGTAATCTAATAAGTTTCCCTAACCACTGAGGACAGATTTAGATTCAACAGACATGTGGTGGGAGAGCAACACTTTCCAGGCACATGGTCAGGCAACGGGTGCATTCTTCAGAAAAGTGAGGGGAGATAAAGAGAGGAAGAAGAATAAGGAATACAATGAGACAATGGGTGAGAGGAGAGAGCAGTGGGGTAGAACAAGGGAGGAAACAGGAGGGAATGTGGTGGTGGTGGTGGTGGTGGTGGGTGGGTGGGGGCAAGGATTAAAAGCAGTGTGATATCTTAGGAATGAATGGGATCTCCTAATATCAGTTACTTAAGGTGCCAAGCCTGGGAATGGCAGCATATCTCACAAGCTGCAGCAAAACGTATGAGCTGCTGCTGCCGACAGCAACCGGCACCATACATCTGGAACACAGCCGTCCAGAAATAAGTCACGTATTCAGACACTGGGCTTTGAGTTTGTAGGAGAGTCGGGGTCGTTTCTCAATGCTAAGTGTGCGTACAAAACCTCTTCCCCTACTTTTATCTCACAAGTGAAACGTCATCTGCTTCTACGTGTGCAACACTTTCAAACCTGTGAGTCATATTTCTTGCGGGTACATCAAACAAGAGACAATTACCTGGACCACCACACAAAAAGTTACATGAAGATTCATGAAGGGAGTAAGTTTTTTAGTCAGCAATTTTCCACAGTGATATGTGTTCTTGTGTGACTCAATATCGGACGGCCACATTATGGTTCTAAACCACCGGAGCACCAAGCACACAGGATGACGGCCAATTAAAGATGGATCCAATTATTATACACTAAAGCATAAAAGCAAAACCGCAAATTTCACGCAGAGAAAAATGCATCACACCCAAACAGTCTACAGGGTGTTGCACATATTTAATTGTCCTTCTGAATTAAAGAAAAAGAAAAACAAGTCCACTCTTCTTCTCTGTATGAATGATGGAATGCTTTAAAGTGGCTTGTCTGTGGAAATTCATCATGTAAATCAGAAGATGGTTTATCATAGCCTATATTTTAAAATAAACACAAAGCTAAGGCAGCGGTTTGACAGAAGAAAACTATGTGCACTGAGTGAATGAGTGCAAGCAAAGAAAAAATGAAAGTGGATACTGGGGGAGGTAGATGAGAAATGCTAAAAAGTCAAGCTATGCAACTTCTTGAACAGGATTAAGAACCAAACCAAAGGCATGGAAGCTCAGCAAAAGCCCTATGGGGGAATAGAAGGGGAGGGCAGAGAGGAGGAGGTGCGAGGCGGGTGTGTGTTTGGGTGCATGTAATGGCACGCTGTCCTGCTCAGCAAGGATGAGGGGAAAAGATCAGAGCTAGGGTGGAAAAAGACGATTTAGCATCAATCATTCTTAATCGTTTAAGTAAGAATCTGCTACGCTGCATCACCGAATGATATAACCCAACTCCACCTATAGCCAGTTTGTGCATGTTTTAGCTTCTGCTGCTGTAAACCACACCTAATGACATAAACGTTTCCTGGAAAGATCTCCATACACATTAAGAGATATTGTTTGAATATCAAGTGCTTGGTACACAGTCAAGAAAAAGACACATTTGCAAGGAAGCAGAGTAACATGTTACACTCCTGATCAGTTTTCTGAGAACTTTCTAAACCCTCCCACACTCAAGGACACAAATCAAACAATCTTCATCCAATATACTGTTTCATTTTTGCCTCCAGAAATAATCACTGAGATAATACAAGCTTGTGAAGCAACGATGAAACGAGTCAGACTACACTGTTTTCTTGGAAGCAATTTAGATTAAGGAGACCAGTTCTCCCAGAGGTCAAACCTCATTTCTATTACAATTAAGATCAGTCCTTCCTTTTCAAGGCCACTGTTGGAAATCAGTAATGGTCCAGACTGCTGTCAGCACATGCTTAATATCAACCTCAGCCAGATGCATGCAAGTTCTGGCTTCAAACGGTGCATTTGAGTGTAAGCCCTGGTCAGTAATGAGCTGGTTTATGTATTAAATCTGAAACAAATTGTGACAATTGCTAGTGATGTATACATCCTAGTGATGTATACATCCTCTGTATCACTTTGATTTGTGAGACTTGCTGATTTGACATGAAGTGGAATGGTCATGGTAGCGTACTCTTGAAGTTAACTACACCTACTGAAGCTCTTAGATAAGAAAACGCAGTGTTTAAGTAAAGGAAACATGAGGGTGTTATTACAGTGAAATACCTCTCTGCCTGTCCGACTTTTGACGCAGACAGGAAAAATTGACAGATACCCATCTTATAGGAAGCAGAATGAAAACCCCAAAGGTTTTAAGTGAAATCTGACAAGCTAAGATAAGAGCTCTTACAATGAGAACACACAGCCCTTAGCTATCAAACCACTGAGTTACTGTCTTGCACACATAACACATGCACAGCAGTGGAGAGGAGGAGGACAGATAGAACAGTGTTGTGGCTAGTGGAGTGTGTTAAGTTAGCGCATCTCGAGAGAGTTATCAGGGCATTCTTGTGTTTCAGCAGCAGGCTTGAGAAACATTCTCAGACCTTCTGTTCGCCAGACTAAAAGCACCTGTCACTGGTGAGAGGTGGAACAGGCCAAAAAAAGACAAGAGAGAGAGCTGTACACTAATATAACATCAATCAATTGTATGGCTCAAAGTTCTGGACAAAGTGTGTGATTAAGAGAAATTAGATACAAAAATTGATGTGATTGCGAGAAAAAGCATAGATGGATAGCTGTAGGTCTTCTTCAACTGAGACAAATCAATTAATACATCTTTTGTCTTAATGATTATGGATGTAGTTGGTATTAACTGTTTGATGCATGAATTATGAGAACCTTAGTTGAGATTTTTTTTTTTCCCCAAAGTGTTTTTATTAGGCATGAAAAAAACAATGTAATTACAATTATTTTAATGAACCTGTTTTTTTTATGGAGTTTCAAAATGTCCACTCAGCTGAACACTACTCATTTAATTTCTGAAGCAAAGAAAAATGTATTTAAAACACAGTATCAAAAAGTGATTTACAGTGTGAAAAATATGAAAAACATTTTAATGCAGCTAATGTGATCTTTTCTCACATTTTAGCATATACTCTGATACTAGTATTACTAAGTTCATGGAAACAATATCCCGGGGAAAAAAAAATGTTAAGAAAACTGTTAATTGCAGTCTAATAACAAGCAATTGATTTACACTCAAACACGTTAGTGCAGATCAGGTTTATGAAGAACAAAGTAACAGTAATTATATGAATGTCAATGTATGAGATCATGCATGAGTGTCCACGGTGTTGGCTGATATGGAACTAAAACAACTAAACCTATGAATATACAAGAGAACAGCTGTAGAATAACTGTCCACTGTGCATGAATGGGTTAAGGAGCCATCACAGATCAGTGTAAGTGTAATCAATCTCATCACTTTAAGACAGAGGTTGTCAGTATTGACATGAACGCATCATAGTCCAATTCTGTTAGAGCACTGCACACTGTGATACCTACATAATATATCAAACAAGAGATCAAAGCAACCATCCAGTCAGACCGAATACTGCAGAAAACAAAAACCCAACCAGACACCCGAGGAGCTGGAGTGGGAGTGGATTTAAGAGAGACATGGGTTTACAATCAGTCTGGCCTCTTAGTGCTTGTTATAGAGCTGGTAGTTCACCAAAGGCCCTCAGGCCTTCCTCTCCCGAGAGTCCGGGGTTAAAAGGTCTGGGCATCAGTAGTAATTGTTACCTAACACTTGACACAAGAGTGGGCTACTGCAAAAAGGGGGTTTTCGGCAGTTTTTGTAGCTTGAGTGTTTGCATTGGTTTAATTGTGCATGGACATATATTTGTGTCTGTGTGTGCGCAGTTCCAATTTATGAAGAGAGCCAGCCCCCGTGGGACCATCATGAGCTCACTGTTGTCACGGGTACCACAAGAGCTGTCAGCTGTTATTGTCAACCACTGCAGAGGTGAATGCAGAGGTAATCAAAGAGGGCAATAAGGCCTGTGACCATTGTGGGCAGCCACAGCCTCTCTGTGGGATGTCTATTATAGCCATAAAGCATGGACACTTGGAAGAAGATGGTCTGTCTTTTGTAGGAAACAAAGACAGGGCACAGGTCCGTTACCAAAACACTGGTTGAGTAAAAAGGAAAGACATCTGTTGAGAGCCTTCCACTGATGAACCAGTGCAGCATTAACTTATGACAAAGCAAGATTTATTCTAAGACACACTTGAATTATCCGATTAGTGTGTCAGTATTACTGCTCAAGAAGAGAGGGAGTTTCTGATGGAGAAAAGTGACATGAAAAGTGTTTGTGTGGAAATAATTGAATGAAAACAGTAGACTTTCATGTGCGTTTAATTGTGTGAAACAGCCAGTCCACCCAGTGCCTCAGGTTTAATAACAGCAGATATAATTCGACTGAGAATGTGGGTTTGCCCTGCTGAAGCCTGGTCACAGCAGCCAGCTCATTTGTATTCCCTTAGCATGTGTGATATGTTGGCATTCTTCAGTTTGGGGTGAAACTAGATGATAGAGTGACACAAAGACCGGGAGCGTTGAGGAGATCTAGCTGTGTTGGGCCGGTCGCCAGATTAACGGATTAATGTGCTTTCAGCTAACAGGGAAACAGGGAGAGGGAGAAAAGACAGAGAAAGAAATGACAGAGGGGAGGTTGAGCAAGCAGCTGTCAATAGGTGACAGGGTAGTTATTCTGTCAGGGTATTAGATTTATCCTGCCTGTCCGACTGCCTGATTAATGTCGCAGTGCTTTCTTGCGCTGTGTGCATGAATATGTGAGTTGTGTACTTGCAGCAGTTGCCCTGCCAGTTTGAGGTGTGAATGTCCAAGTGTTTGCATATGTCTAATCTTTAACTTTAAAGAACAAAGTCTGCTTCTGTGGCAAAAAAAAAAAGCAGCAACAAATTCTTTCTACATGACCTTCCAGTATAAATGCACAAGCTTTTCATCTAAACCCAATTCTTATTATCTTCTAAACAAAACACTAGATCTATAACTCTTTTATTCAAAACTGAGGTAGATCCAAGTATGAAAAATAGGACAGCTATTCTCATGAAATCCTGGGAGACATCTTGCTACAAGATGTTCATCTACCTCCCTGCAGAGCTCCAAGAAAAAGCCAAAAATCTTGAACTTCTACACAACAAAGAGTTCTGCTTACTATGTTTAATGGAGGGATATAATGTGTGTGCATACCTGTAGGTATGTGCGGTCCCACATGTGCTAGAGTGAAACCCACATATATGCAACAACAAAGCAGCCTGGTTATGAGGGTGCCCTCCTAATTGCACCTTTTTATTACCCCAACCAACCACTTGCAAACAATACATGGGGCACAAAAGCAGCACAACCGGATCCTGGAGACAGCCTGGAGCAAACCTACTGAACGTACAGTCAACAGTATAGCTGAAACCTGCCCTAGGTCACAATACAACACAGAATTATACATCGACTCTGCAGTAAAATGATAGATCATATACGATTACTTCAATTTTAGTCTTAAATTCTTTGATCACCTTGTTTGCATGTTCTAGCTCATGTAACTGACAGGAAAGGTGAGACGAGAAGAAGACACAGAAAAAGAAATGGCTTGACAACTGAATGATAAGAGAATAGATTTTCTGAAATTTCGATCTTACCTGTAACAGATATAGCCATGGGTGCCTCCAGGGGCCTGTCATTGTCCAAATCCCTGCTCAGCCTCAGATCCCCAGTATTTTCATTCAGCAGCAGTAGACTGAGCTCATTTCCAGATTCAAACTTGTACCGTAGCTTATCCGAAACATCCGGGTCATGAGCTGGTACCTTTCCTATTATTCCTGAAGGGAAACTGTTGGATTTGTTTGTGACATAGTTGTTGAAAATAATATCAAAGTTATGCAGCACTGGAGCATTGTCATTCATGTCTACCAGACAGATGTGAACAGTAGCACGGCTCACCAAAGGTGCCGACGTAGCCTGGACCACTATGACATACTCAGTTTTAGTTTCATAATCTAGATCTATGAGCGCAGTGAGATCGCCATTAAAAATGTCCAGTTGAAAAACTTCTGGAATATTCCCTTCTACAATCTGATACATGATCTGAGCATTAGTGCCTTCATCGGGGTCTGTGGCAGTGATCTGGGCCACAACAGACCCCACTGGACTGTTCTCATCCACTTTAATGAATAGTTCATCCTTTTCAAACACTGGAGCATTGTCATTTATGTCTTGGACTACAACATGAATGGAGACACCAGTTTTCAGAGGCGGCACCCCCCTGTCCACAGCAAAAGCCTTCAAATTGTACACAGGAACATTCTCACGGTCCAGTTTGCGAGCAGTTCTGACAATACCAGAGTAAGGCTCTATGACAAAATCTCCTTCTCCATCATCTCCACCCTGAAACGTGTAGCTCAACCTGCCATTTGAGCCAGAGTCCCTGTCTGAGGCAGAGATCTGGAGGACACTAGTGTAGACCGGTGCATCTTCAAATACACTCCCCTGGTACATATCCCTGAGGAACTGAGGCTCGTTGTCATTGGCATCGAGGATGATAATCTCCACATAGGTGGTATCTGACTTCTGAGGGATTCCATTGTCTTTAGCAATAATAGCTAATGTATAGGAGGCCTGGTCTTCATAGTCAATCTCCATCTGTGTTGTGATGGCACCTGTGTCTGGATCAATTTTAAACTGAGGAACATTATCCTCCATCATATATGTAATGCGAGCATTTTCTCCTGTATCCTCATCTGTTGCACTGATCACCACCACTGTGGAGCCCACAGGTCGTTCTTCACTGAGCGTCACCTGGTAGTTGGCACTTTGGAAGACGGGTCTGTGTGTGTTGGCGTCTGTCACATTGATAAACACCTGTGTGGTGTCATAGCGTGTCCCATCACTGGCGGTTACTGTCAAAACATACTGGCGTTCCTGTTTGTAATCCAAAGGCAGGGCTAATGTGATGAGACCACCGCCGCTCTGGCTCGTGATGGCAAAGCGGTTCCTGGTATTTCCACTGGAGATCTGATATGTCACCACGCTGTTAACATCTCTATCTACAGCCGTTACTGTCAGCACACTGGTTCCCACCATAGCATCTTCATTTATCTTTAGTGAATAAACTTTCTCAGTAAATGTGGGCACATTGTCGTTGACATCTAACACTGTGATGGTGACACTAGCTGAGGAGGACATTGCAGGTACCCCATGATCTCTTGCCTCCACACCAAAAGTATAAAACTCAGTGGTCTCCCTGTCTAGTTCTTCACACACTGTAATCCAACCTGTGCTGTTGTTTATAGTGAATGGAAAACCAGGTGTTGTATCAGTCAGACGGTATTCTAATCGTGCATTTTCTCCTGAATCTCCATCATTTGCTTGAATGTGGATCACAGAATGACCGACGGGTACATTTTCCAACACACTAGCCTGGAAAGGTGTGCTGACAAACATAGGTGCATTATCATTTACATCCACAACTTGCACTACTACCATTCCTGTGCCGTTTATCAGTGGAGGCCTGCCACCATCCTGAGCCTTAATCCGCAAATTATATTCCCTAATCATCTCATAGTCCAGAGGATTAATGACATCAATCACACCAGTTGGGGAATGAATGTAAAACTGTCCTCTAACATTTCCACTGATGATGCTGTAATGAACTTTAGCGTTGTTCCCCTCGTCTTTGTCTGTGGCCTCCACCTGGATGACCTTTGTGTTGATCGCCACATTCTCTGGGACCTGAACGACATACCTTTTTTCACTGAACTGTGGGTAATTGTCATTTTCATCCTCAACAGAGATGTGGACAGTGGCGGTGGCACTGAGGGGCCGTGGGTCCTTGCCCTGGTCATTGGCTTCAACAATCAGCTGGTACTGAGACCTGGTCTCTCTATCAGGCCTCTCTCTGATCCTCACCAGGCCGTTCCGGGGGTCGATTTCAAAGACAGAGTTCACTCCATCCCCATTCACTATTTTGTAAATCATATTGGCATTAGAAGGAGCGTCTCCATCAGTGGCCCGGATTGTCATCACCTCAAAGCCCACTTCTACATTCTCACGGATGCTTACACGGTATTCGGTTTGCTCAAACACAGGGCTGTGGTCATTGGTGTCACTCACAGTGACTGTGAGGTAAGACGTGGCAGATCTTTTGGGGGTGCCATTGTCAGTCACTGTTACTTTGAAAACATGGGTGTCTTTGAATTCTCTGTCTAGTGCCTGGATGGTTGATATGCTTCCTGTTTGAGAGTCGATGATGAAGAAGTCATTGGACCTGCTGTCAAACAGGGCCTCCATGGTGTACTCCAGCCTCCCCGCCTCTCCATCATCCGGGTCAGTGGCTTTCAAGGTGATCACCCGCGTCCCCGCAGGCTCATTCTCGGGCACGGACACCTGATAGTTGGGGAGTTGAAACTGTGGAGACATGTTTACTTGTCGCTTTCCTCTGCGCACCAACTTTCTCTGGCCGGGTCCTGGTAGATGTCCGTGGTGTGGAGGCACTTGTGCCAGGGTCAGAGTCAGCAGCACAGACAGGCGGCTGTCCGCAGAGCTGTGCAGTGCGCAGTACACAGTCACCTCAGGCTGCCCACGGTGCTCAAGGCACAAGTCATTGGTCAGGAACAAATCCCCATGCCTGAGCACAGCATCCAAGTCTTTTCCAACACACACAGAGTCCAAAAAGGCGATGTTCCGCTTAGAAGCAGGTAAAAGTTCTGTCACATTCAGAAGCAGTTTACCTGCGGGTAAACAGGAAGTTGCCCCTAGTTTGGAAAGGTGTTTAATGTTAATGTCGTGTTTACCCGTCGATTTCTTTCTCTTGTATTTAATAAAACAGTCCTGACCGTGTACAAACACATTAAAACGGGTCACAATAATGTCTCCAGATGTCAAAGAACCTGCTCTGAAATAAACAGGCGCCGGGTTCCTCACAGTGCGCGCACACTGGACGCTCCGGGACAGACGGATAACCCCGTCGTGCGTCCCAACTTGGAAGAAGTTATGAATAAATTTGGGAGATAAAGTCCTGTCAATTTTGTAAGTCCATCCTGGGCCAAGAGACAGGTTTGCCAAAATTGTCCCGGGCTGTAACGTGTCCGAAAGGTGTATTTCCAAACATCCCGCAAGCGGCACGTTGAATAGGATACCAACCCAAATCCAATACAAAGGTAGTTCCATGCTTGTAAACCTACCAAATCCCATTCAACTTTACCAAAAGTCCACAGCAAACGCATTAACTCTCCCTCTCCCAACACCGCGTTTTACTTTTATCCCTCATGGTAAAGTTTTAAAGTGGAAAACGTCGCTCGGTATCCATAGTCTCGGTGTATCCACAGTGCGCAGCGGCTGCGTTAACCCACTGAGTTTAAAATGGGTACAAAATGGCTCCGTGGCTCTCCTCCTCCGCCTCCTTCTCTCCTCCTCAGAGGCTTATTACCATAAACCTGCTGCGTTCCCCCTCTGGGACGCTTTCGCGGGGGGGTTGCTTTTTTTTCTCATGGAGATTTAGGAAGTGGCCCTGACCGGGTGACCAGTGCGCACAAGTATATTGTTATTCTAATAAGGGGAGTTTGGTTCAATATCTAAAGCGCGTTTAGGAGACGCTCCTTTTAAAGCTGTGGTGAGCTGAAGCACTTGTAGATACAGAGATAAATGTTCTTTACTTATCTCAAACTGGGAAATTACAGTGTAGCAGCAGCATGGCACACATTCAATAACAATATCACAGCAAACATGAGTAGAGAGAAATGTAACATAAGAGCAAACACTATACACTGTAAATTAGAAGTATAGAAAAATCTGGGTAGAATCTGGGTACATCATTATAAGCAATAATGGATCATGAAATAACATTTAAGAACACTTTACTAAAATGCCCAGTTTTTAAAGAATGATATTCTCAGTCCCTACTTTAGAGGATTTATTAACTGTACATTTGAAAATAGTAAAATAATTAAAATAGGACTAGATACTGAGTGTATGTCATTATTTAAACCAAATGTTTTAAATGACTCATTCAAAGTTAATGTTTCTGCATCTGTGTTATTGTGACTGATGAGCTATTTGTCACAGAATAATTATTCTTTGCGGATAGTGACTCAGAAAACATAAAATGATAATGTGGCTGGAAAACTAATACAGTTTTATGTGAATAATACAAGCTCACACTGTTATAACATATTCTGATATTTTCTATTTATTCATGGAAGTCTATATTTTATCACAGTAATGCTAATGATAAATAACTTTTAAAAAGCTGAATTAGATTTGCTCTTTCTAATGTCTGGATTAGTGTTAGATGAGTTAATACGGATTCAAGATTCCATTTACATTTGATTTCAACAAGAAAATCAGTTTATAGACATTAATTGACCGCCAGAGAAACTTTTACATCTTGTTACACTGCGCCTCCATGTGGCTAAAACTGTGCATCAACAAAACGCACATCTGAAACGGAATTTTTCTGGTTTTAATAAAACATTAAGTAGCAGTTAGTCACAAATGTCCATATAAAGCCAGCACATCATATTAGATTTACTTGTTTCTTCTGTTTTGTTTTGGGGTTTTTAAGAAGTGATTCTGACATCAGATTTATGATAATCCTACTCAAGGAGAAAAGGCACTTGAAAAATCCCTCCAGAATTAGAAGGAAACACTTGAATAAAATGAAAAAAAAGAAAGTTAAAATAGTGAGATACATTTTTGAAACCCCTCCTCAAATAAATATTAATATGCACAACTGTCTTAAGCAGCTGAGAATACCAAGCTAAACCGTTTCCCCACCAATTAATACAATTTCCACCAATGAAAAGTTGCATATTTGGTTTTACTGTGTTGCTGACACATGATAGGAAATAAAACACACATTGTAAACTACGAATCAACATACACCCATATTTTGCTATCTAAAACAGCAATATCCATGTCTGAACTATGGGTATTTTAAGGATTCAAGTTTTGTGTCCAAACACATGTAAACATGAAAAAAGATGACAGGGGTAATGAGTTAACCCATTTATACCGGATGCTGCGCAGTGCAGCATTGTACCTCCTGCCGGTTCTTGCATAGCGCAGCTTTAAGTCTCTTTCCTAACATATCTGACTTTGAGAATTTTTTTTTTTTATAAAAATAGGTTGTTATGTCAATGCTAAAGGTCCATGTTTTAATAAACCTGAGAGTCTTACCTTTTAAATGCATTTTATTTCATATTTTTATGTGCTTCAGAGGCTTCGATATAAAGGTTTTTATAGACGTTGACAATTCTTAGTATTTTTTCAGAAAACATTTACCCTGGGTCAGTATAGGTTTTTATAGGCATTTTTTCCAGGCGTTTTAGGTATAAATGGGTTAATGAGCAAAAACAAGTGAATGAGCAGAGGATAGATATCCAAAAACACCCCCGGTATTCAGACACACAAGGAAAAGTGACATTTATCTCAGATGACTAAATACTGCATGAATTCGTAGCCCAAAACCTCCTTTCCTAAATCCATACACAGTCAAATGTGAAGTCGATGATGCTCCTTGGGCCAAACACTACTTTGTACTAAGTAGAAAACGTAACATTATCAGGCTTAGAGTACTTCCTTGTGGGTGTAGAAACGTTTCAGCAGAAAAATATGTTCAGTCTTCTTTCAGAGTTTGGATATTTTAATTACAGACGTTGCAAATAGATGAGTCTGTTTTTTCATATGTAAATGTCATTTCAAAGGTTAGCCACAATTCTTGCATTTATTCATGACTTGTTTTCTTCACTGAAATTAATGAAAGAGCACCAAGTTGAGATTATTATTAATATTTCACTTTGTTAAAGTGTGCTTAACAAGCCAGTCCCATGACTTCCTAGCATTTTTAATAACTATTTTTTGCCTGTAATAGTGTGTTCTATTTAACAATTTATAGCTCACAGTAAAAGTCCTACTCTTAGTAGCACTATCTTGCACGCTCGGTGCAGAAAAAAATAAATATGGAGCAACATTGTATATTACAAGAAAAACGAGAGAAGCACTCGGAGAGTGCATGCCTCCGCCAAGGCAGTGTTTGTACTTTCATCCACTAGATGGCGCTGAATGTACGGATCACCACCAAAATCTAATCATCTGTAGGATACCCCATTTCTGACAACCTGTGAACATTTCATGAAAATCCGTCCATAACTTTTTGAGTTATCTTGCTAACAGACAGACAGACAGACAAACAAACAGACAAATACCAGCAAAAACATAACCTCCTTGGCGGAGGTAATAAAATCAGTTCACCTGGAATAAAATCTAGAGGTCTACATGTCGACTCAGACTGTTTTATACAGTATCAAGTGCTAGATGTTATAATAAGGTCCTGTAATTTAAGAGCTTTGATTTTTTGTTTAAAGATTTGCTGGAAAACATAAGAAACCATCCATTGTGTCCACAGGAGCATCAGGTCATGTCTCCAGACCATTTATTTCCATGAACAGGGGGCTCTAACCTAATGCAGTGGATAGAATGTATCTCCGTGCTGCTGGGATGTGTCTAGGGTCAGCTGGCAGATTCAGGGGGTGGGTCCTTGTGTTGTATGGCTGCTGTCAACCGCTCCTGACCCTTCTGCAGTGTGTACTGGCTGGGCCCCAACTGGATTATCTTTCCACTGCCAAGACACTCGTCGCCTTTGTAGAGCACAGCAAACTGAGAGACGAATCAAATAAGGGACAAGTCAAGACTGATACAGAGCATGTACGGGAAGAACAGAAGATAAAACAAATGTAAGTACAGTGTAACAGGCGTGTTTGTGTTTACCTGTCCAGGGGTCAGAGCTCTGACTGGCTCTGAGAGTGAGATCCACACAGAGCCGTCCATGTTCAGAGTCACAGTACAGGGAGCTGCAAAGTACATGAGGAGTTTGATCCAAATGTACACATATTGCAATTGCCTATTAACCCTGTCATTACTATTATTCTAAAATAGGATGGCACTTACTCAGTGGCATCTGGTGAATGAAGCGGAAATGACACTCCATCATCTGGGTCTTAGCCAGTTCACGAGGAGGGTCCATCGTTATCCAGTGGAAACGGTCTGTCCGTATTGTGTCACGGAAAAGAGCTGGATGATTGGTGGTTGGAGCCTGAGCCAGGAGAAATGCAGGAGAAAAAAAACAAAAACAAAAAGGTCATGTTTCAGAGAGTGCTGAGCAAATGATGAATTTAAAACTCAACTGGCTTTTTTTTCTCACTAACAGTGAATCAGCAGAGAAACACCATGATGCAGCTGCACTGCAGTGTGCCAATTCTTCAAGGCATTTATTCAATTTAAAGACTAGAGATTAATTTGCTTACAACAAACACATCCCCAGTCCCGATGTCTTTGTCCACAACAAACCAGGCGTCTCTCTGCCCTCCTATCCTTGCCTTCTGTCCCAGCGTCAGAGTGAACCAGCCTGAATGAACAGAACAGATGACCAATGAAAACAGTGATCTGCAATGTACTGACTTATGAATTAAATTAAAGGGATGATTTGGACACAAAGAGTCTAAAAAAAACAAGCAGCAAACCTTTGTGGTGTCCCATTATAGATCCATCTTCAATGGAGACAAAGTGCCCTGGTTTAGGTTCTAGATACTATAAACACAAAACCACATTGTTTTATATGAAACACCCAATAGCTTCTGAGCTCATCACTAACAGAGATGGGGAGTCTGCAGTCAAAATTAGGCTTTGGCTGTCAAGGGTTGCAAAGGTATATTCCTGAACTCCCCACAATCCTCTGACACATAATAAAACGAACAAACAATACACTGTAAAAAAGATACCATCTAGATTGTTTTACAGAAAGCAGACTATGGATAGATTTAATATGAAATGTGACATTGTATAGAAATATCCATACCTGTTCATTTGAT
This sequence comes from Ostorhinchus rueppellii, assembly GCA_030068375.1. NCBI lineage: Eukaryota > Metazoa > Chordata > Actinopteri > Kurtiformes > Apogonidae > Ostorhinchus > Ostorhinchus rueppellii. The sequence goes on from JAQQZY010000005.1 coordinate 654,250, forward strand.
ATTGTCAGAAAATTATCAAAAATCCCCCGACCATTTGGAAAAAAAACACACCACCTGGTGTCAAAATATGACATTATGTAAACGCAAGGTAGTGCCATGAAGAAAGAGAATTGTTAGAAAATTGATAAGAACTCAGTTTGAGCTACATCAACCTGATAGTGGCAGAATAATGGTCAAAGAACTTATTTTTTTCCTTCAAAACTCCACCTAGTGAATGAAAATGACCCCATATGAACTCTGGATGGTAGTGAGAAAATGGACATTCATAAGAAAATCAATATGAACCAAATTTTATCTTAATCTGCCTATTATTGCTTGTTTTGGGTTTTTTTTTGTTTTTTTATTAAAAAAAATTTATTTTCCAACAAAAGCGCCCCCATGTGGATGATTTATACTACTAATACTCATAGAGAAGCTGAAATCAGTTGAGTTCTTCCACTAGGGATTCCCTATGTTCATTAGCAAGGGAGAAGAAATCCAACCAAATCTGTCCTAGAATCACCTTCATGCGGCAGAATTCCATTTCGGGGATATAAACATATCAAAATGGGAAGAAATACAAAATAACCCACATTTGTTCAAATAGTATATAGACTACCAGAAGTTTCATTTCTCACCTCCAAAATAAAGTTTTCAAAGTTCCTCTTTCCAACGAAACAGATCCCCATACTCTGAAAGGACACTAAATGTTAGTATAAAGTGAACTAAAAGCATGTTTTTATATATTCCCATTAATTTTAACATGTGCCATGTGTTTTCTAAACATATCTGTGTTTAAGCTTATTCTTACCTCTTTCTTCTTAAGAACATGATGGAAGCCGGCCTCAGTCGCAATTTTTTTGACAAAGTCTTTAGTGAGTCCCGCCAGTGGAAACATGGTTTGCCGCAGGGCATTTTGTGAGATCTGACTGAGAAAAAAGGTTTGGTCTTTGAGGAGATCTGCGCCCTTATGCAACCTAACAGCTGGATGACAAGACAGTTGCAAGAAAAAAATCAACATCTGCAAGTTTTGGTGGAGAAGAGGTAAAAATAACAGTGTGCAGGGTACGAGTAACATCCTTACGATTTCTGATTTCAAACCGGTCTCTGAAGAGCGTGGTGGGTGGGGTTACGTGTGTCTGTTGGAAAACCTCTTCATCTTCCTGTGATGTCCTGGCATAGTGGCCTGTTGCCATGGCATCAGCACCTACAGCAACAATATGACTCAGATTGTAATTTCATTGACTTAATGATTTCATATTCTCTCCCGGTTGTTTATTTAAGGCCTGATTTTCCAATTGCCAACAGAAAACAAAACAAATGTTCAAAATGTTTATCTGATTTTATGTCAGTGCGTTACATACCCAGAGTGTTTATGGCATACTTGTGGAAATGGTTGAATTTGATGTGCTTATTGCATAGTATGTCTGGATTTGGCGTCCTTCCTTTCTCATACTCCTTCAACAGATTACTGGAAAACAAACACATCCACCAATGAATTTTATTCACAAAAATATTCAAACAGAAGTAAGATAAAGCACTGTATAAAGGAGACATGTGAAATGGAATATCTATCTCCTATCCTATCTAATTTTTTTCATAAAGCCCTTCAAAATAACCACAGTGGACCAAAGTGATGTACAGAAGACTAAAAGCACAATGAAGAAAATGAATAAAAGCAATAAGAAACAATTAAAGCAAATGCAGAGCGTGTAAACTGGAGCATAGATAGCAGACAGTATTTAAAATATATATTTCCCTATACATTGCTTTCAAAAATACATTTCTGACTTACAAAACACCTTAAACTAAAGCCACCCTAAAATGATCCTATCATGCTTGTCTGACCTGCCCTTCACTACCTTTAATTATTTAATAGTTAAAATACATTTACTTCATCAGTCTGAATGTTGGTGAAATAGGTAAGACATCATGAATAGAGACTCATATCAAATGTGAATTGTTGTGCAACAGCTCTAAGTTCAAGCTTAAAAATAGAACAAGGTCACACAGTCTCCCATAGAGTATAAACAGACATTGCATAACTACAATCAGAAAAGACCTACGAACGTTGATAAAAGGCGACTCTCATGTTAACTTAGAGAGGAGATTTTTAATCGCAATGAGGATTTCAGCTGGTTAAGTAAAGGATTAGGGCTGTGCAATTAATTGAATTTTGGTCACAATATCAATTTTGTTGTCAAACGATCTCAAAACTCATATAATCGAGCTGAAACGATTTATTTTCCGTTTTTTTTTTATACAATTTCTGAGACGCGCATGTGCAATACATTCCATTCCACTGCTAAACAGCTATAAAGTCTTTTGCATAAAGAATTAATAACAAAGTGTTTTTTGAGAGAGAGAAATGCTGAGTAAATGCATTGTGAAACTCAAAATTAATCGTTTGAATAATCGTGATTTCAATATTGACCAAAATAATCGTGATATTGATTTTCTTTTTTTTCCACAATCGAGCAGCCCAACAAAGGATATCTGTAGACATACCTAAAAACTTCATGCCAATACTCTTTAACGTAGGATAGTTGATGGAAGGGGATGTCCAGGGCTCGACAGACCCTGTGGGCGTCCTCACAGTCCCTCTCTGTGGTGCAAACCCCAGACTCATCCAGAGAGTCCCAGTTCTTCATATAAACTCCAGTAACATTGTAACCTTCACAACACAATGACAAGAAAATGTGTGGATTAAACTAGCACAATGAAGAGAGACACGATTTTACACCGGGTAGAATTATTTGCAACCGATTTGAGACTTTCCAAGGCTCCGGAGTAAATATTAGCTGAGGTTTGCTCCCCTGTGGATAGTTTAAGTAGTTTTTCTCACCTCTTCTCTTAAGTAACAGAGCCGCCACAGAGCTATCAACGCCACCTGACATTGCACACACAACGTGCCTAATAAAACCCATGTTTCCAGACTATATTCTACACTCCTGATATTTAATATTCAAGAGATTGTAGCTAAAAGTAAGCTGACAGGTGCCCATTGCCCCTGTTAGAGGGCGCCATGTCTGCGGTCCGACAGTAAAAATGTCCGGCTGGAAACAACGTTCAAAACGGAATGGTGTGTGTTGGAAGGGTCCGCTATAGTTGTAACACGATCAACAACACGGAGCTGTCACTTTTGAGACTGATTGAAAAATCTAAATAAATAATAAGGTTAGTGGTAAAGGAGCCTAGGATACCTAAAATGCTGTTTTCATGCATTGAAATTTAATTACAATAGAACAAATGAATAGACGCTTTATTATCGTGCGATTTGCAACGAAACTTTGTTAAAGCAGCAATAATCTCCCTTGTCTTGTAGCGGCTACCGTTTCAAGTTTTCTAAAAATAAATATGTATGTCTAAAAATATATTAAAGAATATTAAAACCAGAACTATGCAATAAAAATGGGCAGTTATTTTGAAAAGGAATTGAATTGGTTTGTGATCGTGTATGTTTTTATCTCCGAGTGCCATGGATTATTTTCATTTTAGAAATGACTGACAGTCAATGTTGAGAGAAGACACGGTTTCTGTTTACATTAAACTGAAATAACTATTAAATGATGGGTTATAGATGAGTGAAGTATCTGCAGACACAGTCACCCTGGACCTGCTGAGAGAAGCCTGGGAGGAAGTGAGGACAAGCCCCCTGGGTGTCATCAATACCCCCATGATACCCTGGTGCCAGACCACCCTGCCTCTGCAAACCATCTGCAATATTCACATCAAACTGGAAAACCTGCAGAGAACTGGTCTGTTTGAAGCACTTAGATTCACTTAAAATAACATCTAGTGTTTATCTTGTTCTCTGTAGATGAATTACACTGGTCTACAAGTACAAATGCTTCCAGAATAAAAATAATGAAAAAAAAAAAAAAAAAAAATCAGTCATAAATGCTGGTTGGCTGAAGTTTCACAGATACAGTATTGGGTCAAAACGAGAAATCTGAGAATTAACGAGAATGGGTTTAAAGCCAAAGGAATAGTTGTCTCAGAGCTACCAGATCTATTTCAAAACACTGTGTGCACATTGTAATAAATATATTGTAAAGTTAATACATTCACTTTACAGGTTCTATATAGTAGAACATTTATAAATCTATTGTTTATGTACATAAACTAATATATGTGTAATAACACTTTATCGTATACTTTGAAAACATCAGCGAACCACCACTTTTGTCGTTTGTTTAACAATCAATCTTATTAAAATACTTAACTTTAACACATTTAATCTCTGAGGCAGATCATTTCTAAAAATAAAAGTGTTGACCAGTTTAATGAACAGCTAACACTTACCCTCTGTTGTGTGTAATTGCATAAAAAATGCACAGTTATTGTATATAAGTTGATACTTGTGTCTTTATGTATATAGAGTTAATATGTGCATAGACTTGCTTCCCTTTGATATTTTCCTTACATGTTTGTGATCGACAGGGTCTTTTAAGATCAGAGGAGTGGCCAATCAGTTCGCCAAGAGGCCAAAGGGTGGGCACTTTGTTACCATGTCTGCTGGGAACTATGGAAAGTCTTTTGCTTATGCATCAAAACACTATGGGTCAAAGGGCAAAGTAGTGATGCCAGAAACTGCCCCTCTGTCTAGATCCGTCCTCATACAGGTCAGAGGTCAACTTCTTTACCACACAGAACACATACAGATGAAATCAAGTTATGTGCATGTGAAGTTTGTACAAGTAATCTAAGCTAAATGTTTGCATGTGCATGGTGGTCAGTAATTACATGTTTTAATCTCAAAGAAAATAACTGGATATGTAATTATAAACAGACTTGTAATGCTTCTCCGCAGAGTTTTGGCGTAGAAGTAGAGAGAGTGCCTACATCCTGTCTGATGAATGTGGTGAACCGCTGTGTTCAGGAGGACAGCATGACCTTCCTGCACTCCTACGATGATCTGGATCTAATAGCAGGACATGCCAGGTTAGACTCACAGTGGTTATTAGCTTTAACAGGGTTTCTACAGGTATTAGCAAATCTAACTTAATGCCCCTTTAAACAAATTTAATGCCCATGTCCAACTGTAGATACAGTTTTATATTTAGCTTTTTTTTAACCATTGAAAGGCTTTAACCAGGCTCTGAATTGTTCCTCCTCCAGTCACTTCTGCTGAAGGTTGCATTTTCCCATTTTTCTGACATTTTCTAATATTCCATCCAGTCTTTCGCCACAGTATGACCACAGCACTTTGCATTCCAAGCATCCAGTGTTGTGACTGTGTATTGGTGATAAACAATAGCCAATTAAAGGGTTCTGCCTGTCAATCATCACACGATACTTCTGATCAAAATTATTAAATATTTATATAATCAAAATAAATCAAGAATAACAATGCTAGTTTTTCATTAAGTATATATATACATATTGGTTTTTTTTAAATGCCTCTGGATATTGAATTTAATGCTTTTTAGGCCTTAATTTTCACAAAATCTAATTAATGGCTTTTAATGCTTTTTAATGACCTGCAGAAACCCTGTTTAAGATCATAAATAAGTTCTGAAGAACCTTTGTTTCATGTCCTGTCTGTATGCCTCTGTCTAGTCTTGGTATGGAGGTGTTGGAGGTGATGCCTGATCCTGATGTGGTGGTGGTGTGCTGTGGTGGAGGGGGACTGCTGGCCGGTGTTGCTGCTGCCATCAAACTGTCAGGATGTGATAAGACCAGGATCTATGGTGTTGAACCAACTGGAGGTTAGGGTTACTCACAATATCAGTCAGTCATTGTTTTTACTGTATCAGTCATTCACTTTCATTGAGCTCTGAGGATCTGAGTTTGCTTTTTTGTTCTAAAATTATGGCTCCATATAATTTCAGCCTGCACCATGTATCAAAGTTTTGTTGAGAAAAAGGCTGTGGGTATGGATGCCAAGAGCATTGCCTCAGGACTTGCGCCGCCTTTTGCTGGTAATGATTTTCTAAAATGTTCAGTGTTTGTTCAAGATTGTACATATCAGATCATGCCAGTAAATATACACAATTCTCCCACATGAAAATGATTCATGTTCTGGCTCTGGTGTGCAGTAATAATTTGATTTATTTCACTTTTTTCGATACCACAGGCAAGCTGCCCTATGAGCTGTGCCAGCGTTATGTGGAGGGAATTGTCCTGGTGAGCGATGAAGAGATCAAAGCAGCTGTGTCCATTCTCTACAAGTCTGGACTCGTGGTGGAGCCCTCTGGCTCTGCTGCCTTTGCTGCTATCATTAACAACAAGATACCTGAGCTGGAAGGGAAGAAAGTTGTGTGCATCCTCAGTGGAGGAAATATCAGCAAAGATGAGCTCACAAACTTCCCAGACTGATAAACGTACATTAATGTTATGTAACATGTATATTTATACTCAGGGAGAAATCAGAAACACACTTACATTAACTCTGTGTCTTTATGATTGATCTGTGAAAATGAAAACCCATTCAAGGTTTGATTAAAAAAAAAAAAAGCACTAATTCCATATTCATTCATTTTCTATACCCGCTTTATCCTCACTAGGGTCACGGGCTAATTCCATATTAATGTACTAAATAATTTTCAGGTTTTTTTCAAATGTAGATCACTTTTTATCAAATGTGTTTATTTTTTAGGCATAATTTTCTCATTTCCTGTAACCAAACTCTTCTAACCATCACTTTAAGTGCCACAATCTCAAGCAGATCTGTTTAACTGCAACACCTTGGTCTCATTTAGCTGTGATCAGGTTAATATTGTTATGGTCACAGGAAAAAAGGAGGAAAATAAGGAGTGTACCATTTTCAGCAAAAGTAAAAAAAAAAAAAAAAATCCCTGTTGGAGCGATAACATTTCCTGTTAGGAGACAAGTTTATCTTCCTCTATATACAGGTTAGACACATTTCAATCAAAACTTGGAAGCAATTCTTTTAGACAACCAGTACATTTTACATTCTTGTCCTCTTAGGCTGTCAGATTTTGAATGAAGTTTGATTTGACTGACTCTTTCATGTCGGTGCTGTGGGTAGAGATGCATTTGTTCAATCCTCTTGAGAGTTGGATAATATTTGGCCTTGAGCACTTTGCAATTCATTATTCATCAATGGTGCTTTAAATTGTTGTCAACAGTCATTCAAAGTGATCAAAAGCATCAAACGTTGTACGGTAACTTTGAAAACTGACTCAAACTTTTTGTACATCACTGACTGGACAATTAATAAGTGACATAAACCTGAATGAAGACAAGTGCATGGAAGACTTCTTGAAAAATAGAATGTATTTAGCCTCAGGTCAACCACACAAAAGCATTTTTTTTCCATCAAATTTCTTCCAAACAACAAAAAACAGTTCTCATTCAGTGTTGGAGCTACATGACATCCTTGGTGGCCATTCTGCATACGACTGCGTCAAGCAAAGTCCCACACACCTCCTCCTGTGGAGTGACTTTATAGAGCTGAAACACAAAACAAACACATTTTTATTATTATTATTATTATTATTAACAATTTGCAAAGACTTTGTAATGGAGATCACAATGGTATTTTTTGCAATTGTGCCCATCTTGATAAATTTGTATTGTCAATATTTTGTGATTGTGTGCCTCCCTGTTATGGAGCTACTGCAGAAACATAAACACAAATATATTGGTGGTTTAAATGAAAGAAAAGGAAAGGAAAAGAAGTCGGACCTTTTTGATCTTTGCAGCATCTGACAGCGATGACACATCTTCCACTGAGACCTGCCGTCCATTCACTTTGGTTGTGACATCTGACAGAAGTTGCGATTCATCTTGGTTGTGAACAAGAACCACCATAACAGAGTCATCTCCATCTGAGATCCCAAACCTTTTAAAGGCCTCTGAGATCTGTATGAGGAAAAAACACAGGCAGCTGTTAATAATGTCTTTGGTTACCTGCATCTATTAAATAATTATGTTTGGAAGACTTACATTATTGTTTGGTGAAAGGTTAAAAATGATCTCCGAGTATAGACTTCTTGTTTTCATTTTTCCACTTTTCTGTAAGTGCACAGCCTTATTAGCAGCTACTAGCACTTGGAAAGGACCCACCAACTGGAAATGAAGAATAAAGTCTTTTAAAAATGACATTGTTTTCCTTCATTTCCATTCTTGTATAAATACGAGTGTGGTTGTTGTTATGAATGTAAACTCCTAAATCTGAACTAATAAAGCTTACAAATGACATTAGAGACTATGTTAAGACGTTGTATTAAAAAGGTGAAAAACTTACCATTGTCGGGTTTATCAAGGCACCATTTATTTTACCCTCCACGGCATTTTGCCTTAACTCTGCGGCATTTTTGACGTCCTTAAAAAGTATTTGAGTCACATTGTAGTCCGGAAACAGTTCCAATTTTTGAGTTAGATGCATTTTTGTTGAATAATGTCTGACAAAATCAGAAATTGCGCTTCACGTGAACGTGTAGGCAGGAGGAACCATAACACGGTGACACCGACGGGAAACAAATAAGCGAACACTTTGATAAAAAACAAAAGCTACTTTCATTAAGATGTATTAATTCATAATATGCGTTTTAACTTTTATTTTATTTGTGATAAAGTCGTATGATTGACTTAACCATGAAGCTTAGCTGCGGAACCCTGTATTTATCTCAAGCACTTTCACCCGAGCGTATTAGTAGAGCGCACACCACCAGCTGTCAAATATCAAAACTCTTCCGTTATTTAAAACTGATCTAGATTCATCCTGTTTGCCTTTGGATTGTAATCGCAGAGCAATTTTAACCCTTAAACCCAGTCGTTATGTGTTATAAACAACATTATCACCGCTAGCTTCGTGCCGCTTTTTTAATTCACGTCGTAATCTTGGATTCATCGAACATGGAGAAATTTGAGGGCTACATTTTCACAGCTCTCTGCAGCACCAACTTTTTCATATCCTGCCTTGTGTTCTCCAGAGTCACCCGAGAGCAAAGGGAGCCCTACATGGATGAGATTTTTCATGTCCCGCAAGCTCAGAAATACTGCAGTGGAAGATTCAACGAGGTAAAGTGGATTCCTGATGCCGCCATGAATTCATTCATCCTGCAGGATTAGCAAACGGCAGGTTGTAGAAAATAATGTGACAGCTTGAAGAGCTTTCATTGTCCATGTTTGACATATAGAAACGCATCAGTGGGGTTTATGCGGTTTAATGCGCTGTATTTGTAGTTTCCGGACAGCTTAGCTTCATCTAGTGCCACAAAAGCAGGAGATTAAAGGGACATTAACGGTGTATTATTGTTACTTTTATTATTTAGTGTGGGATTTTCAGGGAATGAGCTAACGCATAAAATCCAAGTAAGCAAGAAAAGAATAATCAGGTTGGCCATTTTGCACAAACTTAATGGACTGAAATAAATATGACGCCATTCAGAGCCTGTAGGAGTCAGAAAAATCACCAAGTCATAGCAGACCCTCAGAATCCTCTCATGTTGAAGTGCACGCACGTGGACAAAATTGTTGGTAACCCTCTGTTAATGAAAGACAATCCCCCACTATGGTCACAGACATGAACCTAACAAAGGTGATAACAGAAATTCTATCCGGCCTAACTAATGAAAATCACACATTGCTTTTGAATTGTGGTTCAACAGAAATATTTTAAAAACAAACTCATGAAACAGGCCTGGACGAAAATGATTCAATATTTTGTTGCACAACCTTTTGAGGCGATCTTTGCAATCAAACAATTTCTGTAACAGTCAGTGAGACTTCTGCACCTCTCAGTGGGTATTTGGGCCCACTCCTCACAAACAAAGAGCCCCAGTAGTCTCAGGTCTGATGGGTGCCTTCTCCAGATGGCAGGTTTCAGCTCCTTCCACAGATGTTCAATAGGATTTAGATCAGGGCTCATAGAAGGCCACTTTAGAATAGTCTGTTTTACTCTTAGCTATTTTTTGGGGGGTGTTTTTTAGCTGTGTTTTGGGTCATTATGCTGTTGCAAGACCCATGACCTGTGACAGAGACAAAGTTTTTTGACACTGGGCAGCATTCTTTTCTTGGTATGCTTCATTTCTGTGTCTGAATGTAGAGCTGACCTGCTTTGCTAAAAAGTTCCAGTCTTGTCTCATCTGTCCATAGCACACTCTCCCAGAAGCTTTGTGGCTTGTCAACATGCAGTTTGGCATATTCAAGTCTGGCTTTTTTATGGTTTGTTTTCAACAGTGATGTCCTCCTTGGTTGTCTCCCATTAAGTCCACTTTCACTCAATGACAGATGGTGCAATCTGACAGTGATGTACCTTGACCTTAGAGTTCACCTGTAATGTCTTTAGAAGTTGTTCTGGGCTCTTTTGTTACCATTCGTATTATTAGACTCTTCAATTTTTATCAAGTTTCCTCTGTAGCCACATCCAGGGAGGTTGGCTACAGTCCCATGGATCTTAAATTTCTGAACAATATGTGCAACTGTAGTCACAGCTGCTTGGAGATGGTCTCCTAGCCTTTACCTTTAACATGCTTGTCTATGAGTTTCTAATCTCCTGAGACACTGCTCCTTTACTTCCTGTGGTACAAACCATGTCACTAAACAGCACAGTGACTGCTTATCACCCTTTAACCCTATAACAGACGCCCTTTCACTCAGGAATTGCAGGAGGAGTCATACATAGAAGAACCATTTACTGTTGGCATTGTAAAGAGTGTTGTTTTTCATGGTTGGTCTCAAATGAAAGCTAACGGTCTCCGCTTTCAAATGGTATATGGTTTAAGCATCGTACGTGTTTGTACATGCCGTGAATCATGAATTAAAATCATAAAGCAAATACATTTATCAGGAAACAATGCCCCCTGGGTCGCTCACGACCCAGTGACTGTTAAATGGTTAAATAGGCGAACTGACTGATTACAAGTTTGTAGACACCTGTGGTGTTAATTAGAGGGCACATCTTGGTTGCACATGTCCCTCTGATCACATTATTCTCAATCTTTTCCCAGGGTAATATCATTTTTGTCCAGGCCTGTTTCATGAATTTAGTTTTTAAAATAATTCTTTTGAACCACAATTCAAAAGCAATGTCTGATTTTCATTAGTTAAGTTTCATGGAATTTCTATTTATTATCACTTTTGTCAGGTTCAAGTTATGTCTGTGACCATTGTGGGTGTTACTTTCATTAACAGAGGGGTACCAACATTTTTGCCCATGTGTGTAAATCCAACAGCGTGAAGCTTCACTTAACCTCCCCCAAGTTGTAGATGCTTCATGTATCAGAACAATGAGTAATTCGCACTCCAACACTTAACATTCCTAACTATTGTGTTTGATTGTTGATGCACAGTTAATGATTGTATCTTTGATTCCCATCGGTGTCACATTTATTGTTAAAGTATTGATATTTGTGTAGTACTTAATGGAATGCAACTGACAAATTTTGCCAAAAGAGCAAGAAAGTTGACTTATGACATTACTTGGTCAGACTTAACCTTCCACCAGTGCACAACGTGGCTTTGTCTCCTTTGCAGTGGGACCCAATGATCACCACTCTCCCAGGCCTGTACCTCGTCTCTGTTGGAGTCATCAAGCCCGTGGTGTGGCTCGCTGACATGACAGGTGGTGTGGTGTGTTCCACAGCCATGCTGCGCTTCATCAACCTGCTCTTCAACTGTGGCAACCTTTACCTGCTTTATCTCCTCACCTGCAAACTGCACCTGAGGGAAAAGGTGAGACCAGCCAATGGATTGTCTTGCCTACAACAGGCCTAACAGCTGTATCAAAAGTACTTGATATTTTGCGAGACAATCAATGAAACATAATGATTTCTGTGAAGCTGAAGGACAAAAATGCATAAAAAGGTATCCTGTAGGTATTCATTGCATTATGGAGTCAGTTTCACTGAATTTGAGATAAAATTATGAACAGAAAAGTGCATAGATTCAAGACCTTTATTCGTCCTCAGGAGGCAAATCTTTCTGCTACAGTAGCAATTTAAACAACAAACAGCAATGACGAAACCAAGTGAGACCCAAAATGACAGTCACATAAAAATTGGCAGTGCATAAAACTACAGGTAATGCTACCTGTGCTGCACAGAGTTAAGCACAGAGATGCCTGAGGGTATGACGGGCACTCTGTATCTGTTGGTTTTGGCTGATGGTTGTCTGAGGCGGGAACCAGAGGGGGAGTGCATAGAGACTTGTGCAGCATTCCAGCATCCTGGAAGATGGGAAGTTTCCGATGTCCACCTTGGTAAAATACATTGGAACACCTGTCCAAGCCGGAGGTACTTGTTACAAAATAGGGCCAGATAGAAGTACCCTGACCTGCACGAACTACAACGTAACATCAATACAACAATGTTGTAACAATGTTACTTTCTACAGTGGGAAAAAAAACTTAACAATATACAAGTAGCTCATCTATCATTTCACTTCCATCTTGTTTGTGTATACGAGACCACTGGACTGTGGACAGTCCAAATATGTTGGCACTAACAAAGCAAACAGGAGCTTAGATAGGAGCTGCGATCTCCATGTTTGTTTAAGTTTAACATGGATCACTTGGAATACTTTGAGGTAGGATGCAGTTATCTCCGAGTGAGATAGATTCTACCTCCCAGCACTCTGGAATGCAGCATTAGAACAGTGACTCTTTAACACACACAGACACACAGATGGAAACTGTCCACATGAGCTGTCATTCAAAGAGGTAGTGACACTGTTGGGTCAGCACTGAATATATTTAGAGAATCTCTGTTTTAATAAAAAAAATAAAAAAATATTTGGCACAGTATGATACAGCATGCCGTGTCCTGTAATATCTTCTATCAGTGTGTCTCATCCTTATCAAGTAAGAACAGAAATGAGCCGTTCTAATGTGTGCTCTCATGTCTTGTATTTCAGACACGGACAACTTCACGCAGAGTCCTGTCAGCGCTGTCTTTATCGACCTTCCCTGTGCTCTACTTCTTTAACTTCCTGTACTATACCGACGCTGGGTCTACTTTCTTCATCCTCTTCACCTACCTCATGACGCTCTACGGCTGCCACAAGGCCTCAGCGCTCCTCGGGGTCTGCTCCATCCTCTTCCGTCAAACAAACATCATCTGGGTGGCTTTTTGTGCTGGCACTTTAGTCGCCGCCAAGATGGACGAGACCTGGAGGGTGGAGCAGACAAAAAAGAGGGATGAAATGAAATCCCAGGTGCCACTGTCTTTCAGCGGCGCTAAGAAAGTCCTGCTTTTCACATTGGAGTTTTTCACCTCACCTGCTCATATGAAAGCGGTGCTGCTTCTGGCCTGGCCTTATGCACTTGTGGGTGTGGGCTTTGTGGTGTTTGTGGTGTTGAATGACGGGATTGTGGTGGGTGACAGGACGAGCCACGAGGCTTGTCTCAACTTCCCTCAGCTCTTTTATTTCTTCTCCTTTGCCCTCTTCTTTGCTCTTCCCTCCACTCTTTGTTACTACCGCGTCCTTCGCTTCCTGCAGGCTTTGAAAAAACAGCCTTTCTTCTTCCTGATGGTGACTGGGGTCTGCCTGCTTCTCGTGTGGAAGTTCACGTTCGTCCACAAGTATCTCCTGGCCGATAACCGTCATTTCCCCTTCTACGTGTGGAAAAGGCTCTTCCAGAGGCACGAGCTGGTGCGCTTCCTCCTCGTCCCTGCTTACGTGTTTGCTGGGTGGAGTTTTCTGGACTCCCTTAAGTCCCGCTCGCTCTTCTGGAGCTTGGCGTTACTGGTGTGCCTCTTGGCAGCCACTGTGCCCCAGAAACTTATGGAGTTCAGGTATTTCATCGTCCCCTATCTGATGTACCGCCTCCACATGCCCCTCCCCTCTCTCCCCAGACTCATCATGGAGTTCCTTCTCTACACGGCGGTAAATGTCGCCACAATTTACATCTTTATCGCTAAGACCTTCCACTGGCCGGACAGTACAGCCACGCAGAGGTTCATGTGGTGAACAAAACCACTGTTACATCTCAGTCAGAGACAAAAATGATTGATATTTTTCTCCATTTCTGTACTGTATCACTAAATTCCTGAGGAGCAGAGTTTGACATACTGAGATGCAATGTGGCTAGTTTTGAAAAACCCTGTAAACCTGAATGGGATGGTCCACATTCTTAGGGTTTATCGTTTTGATTATTTTTTTTCAGTGACAAAGCCTACCATTCTGCCGATTTTTATTTAGAATCACTTCACAAAGACTGTTGATTTTGGAAAAATGATCCAATTTTTTTTTTCTTTTTTGGACAAATGTTGCTATTGGTAATAGATAGAATTATATAATAAAATCCTTCGTACTGCTTAGAAAAAAGTTTTACTGAGAATTTACTGCATTTAAAATTATTTCTACATTCAACACTTTTCTGAATGAGTCTTGTAAAGGTTGGAAAACAATCATCTGATTTGTACATTTTCTTATGTCAAAGTGCTTTGTACTGTAATTGTAAATATGCAGCTATGTAATTCACTCTTTTGAGAAATAATTGTTGACTGATCTGTAAATAAAATGAATGAGACCAAAAAAAAAAGACATAGCCATATTGTAAAAGTGAAGAATTTTTATTGTACAGGGTGTTTTGTAATGACAGGGGTATTTGTTTTTCATTAGTGATGACCTATGATGCAAACATTCAATCCACAACTTTATTTGTAAAGGACTGATATAAAGATACACATTTTCAGTTTGTATCATTTTTATTGCATTTATTTTTTGTACTTTGTAGTAAAGTTGTGATAGATGTTGCCTTCTTTTTTCCCCCATTCGTATTCAATTTGCCTGATTTGTTTGCAGACGATTACTTTTTTTGTCCTTTGGAATTATGGGCAAGATGAAGAGTTTTTGTGATATTGTGCAAGTCGTAGTAGACTTTATTATTTTCCAATTCGTTCCATCAAAGTCTGTGTGTGTTTCTGAGTCTGTTTTATTAATGTGTCCAGTATTTGTTGCCTAGTGTTAATGCACCTGTTTGTTTCTCCCACATTGTGAATGTTGTGTAGAGCTTTCAAATAAAATCACTCGTGCACATCGAGCCTCAAGTATGATTAATTCATTAGAGACAGCGGCAAATACTTGTAGAAAATGAAGAAAGATACCTTTAAATCAGGTATTACACAGTAGCTTTTCTGAGTGTCATAGTCACAGTTTTTGTCTCCAGCTTTAGTGTAAATGAAGTTTTTTAAAAAGGATTAAATGTACTGAGACATTTGTGGACACTAGGTGGAGCTCTAAGGCAGTAGTGATTCGTGCCTCAACTGAACTAATAGAAGCTGAAATAAATCAATAAAACTGGCAAAAACAAAATGTTATTCCTTTTTTTTTTTTTTTTTTTTTTTTTTTTGCTTTGTATCCTTGGAACAAATAAAATAGTCTTATCGTTACAGCTGTTAAAAAGGAAACAGCCATAAAAAGGTCTGTTTTTCTCGCTCTTCAGATGATCAGACTCTTTCATGTTGAACAAACCGGTTTTACAAAGAAAACAGTTTAAGCCAGACAGACGAAGAAGAAGTAAAGTCAGCCAAATTTGATTGACTTAGTATTTAAAGATATTCAAAAATTGCTTGCATTGTTGCTCCTGTTAATTTAGATTAGTCTTTAAAAGTGAAAGTCCAAATTGCATATAGAAAAAAAACAACTAAACATAAGCTCATCCATGCAGCTTCAGTCATTACTACTTTCTTTTTACATTAAGCAGGAGGGAGTCGAGTCACAGGAGAGACTTTAATAACATCCCACTGAGCTGGTTATATGTTATATAAATTATATAAATGTTAATATACCTCTGAATGACAGGAAATCTCCCTGGCCGTATTATTCCATCCTCTAACCACATGATTAGAATTATACACAACAATATTTTGCAGATTTATTTATGTATATTTCTTTTATTTATATTGATAATATTTGTCATATATATTGTACAACATTGCTGTTGTAATTGTGTTTAATTTGCATGCTGAAATATATGTATATACAGTATTTCTTCTTCTTATACTTGCATGGTGCAACTGTAACACACAACATTTTCCTCAGACATTAATAAAGTATTCTGAATCTGGATCTAAATACATCTGTACAGTTGTCCATAAATTTGGAATCATTTTGTTTCAAACACATTCCTTTTTTTCCTCTTATTTTTACACAGTTGTCAGCTTTGGCCGGATAAATGATTCCATACTGAGTCCCAGTTTCCCTTTATTTATCATTATCAAATACATTGTCATTTCATGAGAAAAAGGTAAAAATATTTAATTCCAACTTTATGGGTAACAGTGTATAAATGTTCATTTTATTTCCCTGACAGTTGATTTTTATTTAACACAATACTCTGTGTTTAAAGGTTTTGCATCTTCTTACTCACATGTTTTGTTTTGGGTTTTTTTTTTTTTACATTTGGAAAACTACATGAAATATAAAATAAATGGATAATATTTTATTTATATAGCGCCAAATCATAACAAAAGTTATCTCATGACACTTTACATATAGAGCTGGTGGAAACCAGAGTCTGAAGCCAATTAGCAGAATCCTCCAGGAACAAACACTTGTAACTGGTGACAGTGGTGAGTGTTTGGTTGTACTGGTTTACATAGAATATGCATCTGCATATGAAGTAAACCTGGAAGAATCATGGATCGTCTCACCAACTCTTAAATTGTTACCCCGACCTTTAATGGCCGCCACAATATATATATTTATTTGTAAAGTTATCAAAGGAACTGTAATTGTGTGGTGTTCTGAGGTGCTGCTCTAATGGTGTCGTTGGCTCAGACCTCAGCTTCATTTTCTAGCGGTGGTGTCCTTTTTCTCACAAGTGCACATCAACCAAAACTGTTCTTCTATAGCTGTTGTTTCTTCTGCCAGAATCTTATTTGTGCCGGTAGAGAAGGCTGTGAGTAATTAATTAGAAATGAAACCTCAAAAAAGAATGATTTGTTTCCTGGTACCAAAGGTGAAGGCGAAACAACAGAAAGACGCAGAGACAGATTTGCTTTTTAAAAGTAATCAGCCTTTGTTCCCTAATCACTCACTGAGGTTATATAAAAGTTGCAGGCACAGAAAATAATTAGGATGAGAAAACATGAGGGAGTAGGAGAGGAGGAGGAGGGGCAGAGGAAAGCAGGAATTTAGAGGTGCAATATGACAAAACAACACAAATGTCATTACAGAAGGGGTTATTATTTATCGCAGTTGCAGACGTTAATAAGAAACACACATTTGGTGCATGGAAAATATATTTTCTTAGGACTTTCCCTGAGGGATGAAAAGTGTTTAAAAAAAGAGAGAGATGTAGCGTTTGAGTTTTTTTTTTCTCACCAATTAGGAACATTTTCCCCATTCAAACACATTCTGTCTTTGACACATGAAAAAACAAGTACACGTGCTTTTGTCGTTTTTATCAGGTTCTTGTAATTATTTCTTCTCTTCCCAATAGATGAAGCTCGTCTGTAAATTGTTTAAGATGCTGCAGCCCCCAGCAGGCAACAAGTACATAAAGTTTCAGGGAAAAATGATAAAGCAGTGCAGTTCTGTCACAGCCCGGAGTACAGACTGGAATTAAAAATCACACATGATGATTGACTTCATGGAGGCACTTTGCATAGAAACAAGTTCACTTTTTATTTTGAGGTCTTCTTTGTAACTCATGAGCACGTGATCTATCTAAAAAATCAAAGCAAAAGACTCAAGCTCTCCGGTTGAGCCTTTTTTTCCCCCTTTTTTTTTTTATATCCACCCCCCGAAGAGGAGGCGAGGGGTACTGTTTTTGGTTTAGGCAATGCACGTTTATTTGTATAGCACATTTCATATACAGGACAATTCAAAGTGCTTTACATCAAACAGAAAAGATAAGTTAAAAGGGAAAGTTAAGATATAAAATTTTAAAACATAAAAAACACAAAGAACAAAAATTTAAATTAAAATAGACATTAAAATCATCAGCGATAAAATAGGATTTCAAAGTTGATTTAAAAGACATTATTGTAGAGTTTAACAGAAAGCTGCAGTAAACAGGTCGGATTTAAATGAGCTGACAGTTTGAGCAGATCTCAGGTATTCAGGAAGTTTGCTCCACAGGTGAGGAGCAGAAGAACGATATGCTGCTTCACTTTTGCCGCGTTTCCACCGCGTGGTACCGGCTCGACTCTACTCGACTCGGCTCGGCCTTTTTGCGTTTCCATTACAAAAAATGACCTGGGATCTGGTTCCTGGTACTAGTTTTTTAGAGCTGTCTCCGCTGAGGTTCCAATATGTTGGAACCGATTCCAAAACATGACGTATAAGCACTGCAGACCACTGATTGGTCAGATAGTTTTCTCTGTGACCTGCCATTTTACAAACACATGCAGACGTAAACAGTAAATATAGCTTTACATGAATCCACATGATGACAGAACTAAACTACACCATGGTCGGTTGAAGAGATTCAGACTTAGGCGGCCCATGTAAAAATTCATACGAGACAACACGCAAAAAGCGAGTTTTCAGCAACTCTGAGCAGACGACATGGAAATAAACATGTCGCATCGGAATACCGACTGGCGCCGAGCCGAGCTGGTTCCACATAGTGGAAATGCGGCAAAATTTGTTTGGTTCTGATTTTGGGAACATACAGTAAACCTGCCCCTGATGACCTCAGGGGTCTGGATGCTTCATAGGGAACTAACAAGTCTAGGATGGATTTGGGTCCAAGGCTTTTCAGTGCTTCAGCAGCAAAACTATTACTTGGCTAAAAACGTTCATTTTGTCTTCCATTACTGTAATCATATTCTATTTCTTTTTCTTTTGTTCAGAGAAGGTATCATTTTAAGTTGTTACCTGCTTGACAGTTTCGACTGTGACTTCAGTCTTCCTCAGAAGCGTCAGCCAACATGTTGTTGATGTGTTATTTAACAGCTGGTCGGCTCGACGGACCAATCAGAGCCTGTCGAGCCGACCGCGTCTCCTCCGCCATTGGTGGTCTCTGGAGAAGGGAATCCCAGGTGTGTGACAGGGTGTACACCCCCTCGTCCCGGTTGATGGTGCTGCTGGCCTGCTTCCTGATCTCTATTGCCTCTTTGATCCAACGTTTGACTTTGTTTGTTTCTGATGTTATTATTTTGCCCTGATCCCAGTCCATGATGTGGCTGTTTCTTCTGCAGTGGTCGGTTATGGCTGATTTGAGGTTTTCTTGTTCGCAAAACTATTGGTTGAATTCATACCAAACTGGATTTATAGATTGCCAGTGACCCAAAATAGAATGGATTACATTTTTGATAAAGTAGATCAAAGTTCACATTTTTTAATGAATTTTCAACCCCCCTCCCATGTCTATAAAAACACCAATTTGGTTTCAATGTACTTCAGACTTGGCACATTGATACCCTGACACCACCACATGCATAGACATGATGACACCCACTACAATATCTGTGAGGGGCGGGGTTTGTTGTACCTGGAACCACTTGTTACTTTGTTTTTCTGGAAAAAAAATCAATGAATCAATCAGGACATCTGAAAATGCTGTTGTCTTTTTTCTTCTAATAAACCAGCGCTTTCTCAGATATCATCACAAAACTGTTTCACTCCTGATTCTGATTTGCATAAATACTAAAAGCTTTACTTTTTCCCATCCATCTCGCCACTAAATGGATTCAGAGGGTGTTTTTCTTGCTTATAATAAAAAGTATAATAATGACTACCCAAAAACATCCTCTGTAGTCTTATAGGGTAAATCTGTGGTGATTATTGAATCATATGCTTTCTCAGCTTATTAGAGCTGGTGGCTGAAGCAGCAATATGCTTCATCTAACAGTCTGTGGCATTACTTCAAAGACAGGGCACATGCCATTTCTGATAATTATCACCCCAGCAGTGGGTGGTTACAACAGAGACCTTTTCATTTCCCACTCTGCCTCCTCTGCTGCTACAGGGGTCCTGTGAGTTAGACCTCTGAATACATCTCCTTTATAAGAGGTCACGGTTATAATGAGAGTCTTTGTTTTTTTTTACAGTGTTATTACTCCAGTGATTACAAGTTTTCTTGGAATCTGACAAAAAAGTCTGAATAAATCTTCCAGTGAAATAAGTTGAAATGACTTGAACTCGAAAAGATTTCTTGACACGTTATCGGACTTGTACATTGATGAAACATGACATGTTAAAGATAAAACTTTTAACAACTTTAACAGTCAATTTTAAGGGGCATGCAGTTAGTTCTGATATACAGTTGTAGAAAAAAAAAAACATCAGACCATCAAAACTCATCAAAAACAATGGTTATTTAATCAAGTCCTAACTCCTGTGCGTATCATGTGACTAAAACAGACAGAAAATGGAGAAAATGGAATGTTGTAATGAAATGTTTTCATCAGATGTTATGTTGTGATGTCCTATTTTCATAATTGTATAGTAAGTGTTTGAATATGTATTTTATATTATATTGTATAGGTTTTGTATGTTCTGTGCTCTCCTAACAGTTTGTCATGTATATGTGCATGTTACATGTTAGTGTCCTATCAAATGTCTAACCATGTCTTTCTCTTGTTGATGTATTTTGCTGTTTTTTACATCATGACCAGGGGACTACAGATGAAAACTAGCCTTCTGGCTAATTCTGGCTTTTTTAACCATGTATAATCATGTGTTTTATTA
>JAQQZY010000005.1:732139-750875 GCA_030068375.1 Ostorhinchus rueppellii
CTCCACACAGAAAGGTCCCACCAGTGACTGGTGCTGGAATCGAACCCAGGACCTTCTTGCTGTGAGGCACAAGTGCTGACTTTCAAATTCAATATAAAAAAAATTCAAATTAGCATCTTGACCAGGCAGAACCAATGGAGCAATGATCCACTTGATCAAACTTTTACCCAATCTTGCATCAGGCTGAAGATTACGTGACGCTTAGATAGCAGCACATGTGGAATTTGAAACTCACTGTATTTGAGAATACTGAATGTATATATTTTAATAGTTGGATTCAGATTATGAAACTGTAAAAAAATTGGAAATTCAACTATTCAAAAAAAAAAAAAATCAACTAAAATTTTCAAATTATGAACTAGAACTATTAAAAAAAATTCTTGCAAAATACAACAATTAAATATCTAAAGGCACAGATTTAGTTCCTTAGGAAAACATTTGTGCAGCATAAATTCTGGTCAATTTTAACCACCTCCACTAATGAAAACTGACCAGGCTGCATTTTTTTAAAACAGTCACATATTTCCCTCCTTTCGACATTTACAGACAGTAAGGTTTGAAAATAATAGTTTTTCAATTTAAGGAAACTCCATAAACTAACAACAATACAGTACTCACATTTAAGAAAACAGATAAAAGTCACAGATCATTATTTTGGCATATATTAGTCACATGGCTGCTGTATCAAAAGCTCTGGAGTACAATTACATGAATTACAGAAGGCACAGGGTACCACATAACATAGAGCCAGTGGCAACAAGTCGTTAGAGAAATTCATCAGCAGTAAACAGCAGCAGCCTCCTTAACGTCACGTGTGAAGAATCTGAACATCTGGCTGTTAAAAACATCATTTTATACATTAAACTTCGGCTGGTCAGTGTGCATTCAATCTAAAAAACTAAAGGGTTAATCATGACTTCTTGTTTTTTGTTTTAAAGCACTATCGAGTTCTTTAGAAAGCTTGTTCTAGGTTTTGGTTCTTTTTAAGTTTTAATAATATTCTGCTTTTTAGGAGCACAATAGCAAGAATATAAGACAATTATGAAAACACAAAAAAGGTAGAAAATAGCAATGAGGGGTAAATTAAAGAAAGTGATCAAATGTTTCATAAGATTAAAGCAGACAAAGGAAATAAATGTTCTACAAGGTTACATCTGTTATCAGAATAAAAATATATAGAGAAGGAATTCTTTTGATGTCTCTTAACTTTTCTTTGTTCATGTTTGATGTCTCCTCTTTGAACTGTGCTGCTTCAGGCTCCATCATAACCGCACACTTAGAAGTTTGGCTGTTTTTCTTAGAAAGGCAGTGAAGCTTTGTATTATTCTTAAAGATGATCTATGCGTGGTAACACTGATTGTATCATAAGAATGTTATCAGCGACGAGACTTAGACGGTCACATTTAAAGATGCATCTAAATCTGTTACGTGAGTGTCACAGTGTACTTACTCATAATGAAAACAAAAGGACTTAAAGTGTTGAGCTGTCGTGATAAAACTCTGCTGAGTAATATATTAATCGACTGAGCTTGCTTTGAAGTTTATACTGGATTAGAACGGCTCAGAACTTCTTAAAGTTGTGGATGTTAAGTTTGTCTTATTAGTGACCATACTGTACATCACAGCATGAGCATGCTCACTAGACAGTATAATCACATGAGCATGGATGCTTGTGTCTCAGTGTCGGCATATACAGCAGGTGTGTGTGTCTACATGAGTGACTCAAGGCTCTCTGCGATGCTGGTCTGTCCCAGTGTCACAGATCCATTGGTCTCTGGACTCTGCAGGGCTCTCTGATCTTCCTGGCTGCTCACCAGACTCAGCACAGCTCGGTACAGATACTGGTACTGCTCCTGCAGGGGTGGAGACACAGAGTAAAGCAGTGTTTCCCAGCCTTTTTTGACCCACGGCACATATTTTACATTAGAAAAAGCACAAGGTACACCACCAAACAAACATGTCTTTTTTCTGGGGGGGAGGTTAATGACATTCTTGTGGTTCAAACACATTCTAGACATCAAATCACCTGGAATTACAAAAATGGGGGGTGGGGCAGCATTCAGATCAAGAAACCTGAGAGGGGTGCGTCAGTGACTCCTCGGACAGACCCCCATTGTATAATAATATGGGAGGCATATCTCCCACGCCCCAACCCATCACCTGCAGTTCAAGGGTAACTCGTTAATCCACACAACACTATTGAGGGGGGCTTTATCAACAGAATGCATCACATCAGGGCTGGTTCACTTTCACTTTTTTTTTTTTTTTGTGCAAATGTTAACAGCTGACTGTTGTTGTAGAGCGGATTGTTGGTGCATGCAGTCGTATATCATAATAATAATAATAATAATAATAATAATAATAATAATAATAATAATAATGGATTAGATTTTTATTGCACTTTACAAGTCACCTTCTCAAAGCGCTTTTACATTACTCATTCGCTTTCACATTCTCCCTCTGGTGGTGGTAAACTACATGTGTAGCCACAGCTGCCCTGGGGCGTGGCTGCCATTTCGCGCCTACGGCCCCTCTGACCACCACCAAACATTCACACGCATTCATACACCAGTGTGAGTGACACTGGAGGCAAGGAGGGTGAAGTGTCTTGCCCGAGGACACAACGGACTGACTTGGAGAGAGCAGGATTCAAACCGCCAACCTTCTGGGTATTGGATGACCTGCTCTGCCACCTGAGCCATAGCCGCCCCATATCTATATCTATATCTATATCTATATCTATATCTATATCTATATCTATATCTATATCTATATCTATATCTATGTCATGCTGCTCACTAACAGTACCAATAAGGTGAAATTGGATCACTTTCCACGGCACACCTGATGACTTCTCACGGCACACTAATGTACCACGGCACACTGTGGAAACAGTGTGGTAGAAAGTGTGTGTGTGTGTGTGTGTACTTACTACATCATTAAACACGCCAGGTCTCATAAGGTTGGTCATCCGTGCCACCTGATACACATCTACTGCCCCCTCTTCCTCTAACTGGCTGGATAAAGTGGTGAGGGCACAGAACAGCCCTGATGTAGAGCCACCCAACCTACACACACATGTTATCATTAATAAAACTGTGACCAAAACAAACCAACTGAAATAAAAATATAAAACAAAACAAATATAAAGTGTGTTAACGAAACTAAAATAAGCAAAATATCACATAAAAAGTTGACTTAATACGTAACAATAGTAGTTTAGTCAATAAGAAATATGAAATGATGTGATGTTTGTGATTTTTTAGCTGTGCCAGTTTAACACCATATGTACCGCAGCATGTCATAAGTCTGTGTTTCTAATCTATCCACACTTCATGACATTATGGTGGTTAAAGACAGATGGAAGAGCCTCTTAGGATAATTTGGAAGATGCAATACAAAAAAAAAAAAGACTAAAACCAACATTAAAATAAAAGCTATACATACAAAAATACTAATCACCAGAATGCATGTCATATCATTGTTACTATTAAGCTTTAATACTGATTTTTGGTCTTAAGTGAAAATTGTGGAAAACATATGGCTATTTGTAGTTTTAAACATTTTCTGGTTAGAACATTTTACAAATTTAAGGTAGAACAATAAAATAGCACAATGATTAAATAGTTGCTCAATGTAAAAAAAAAAAAACTAAAACATACAGGAGTAAAATTAAGAAACAAATATGATGCTGAAGCATTTTGTGCTTTAACAGTCAATGTAAATGCAGTTATACTAGAATAAGTTACAGTTATTGGAATATAAATTTATAATCTGATCTCCAAGAAAAATGATCATGATTAAAATCAATATTTCACAATATAGAATAGAATAGAATAGAATAGAATAGAATAGAAAAGCACTTGGAGAGCGCAGACCTCCACCTAGGTAGTGTTTGTACTTTTTTTTTTTTTACTGTACCCCCGTCAAGGAGGTTATGTTTTTGCCAGGGTTTGTTAGTTTGTTTGTTTGTTAGCAACATGCTGTAACTCAAAAAGTTATTGACGGATTTTGATAAAATTTTCAGGATATATCCACTCTGGCTTTAACATACATTTTGTATTTTCCTCCACTAGATGGCGCTGAATAACCTCATAATCAACTCTGTGCCCTCATGCCCTTTCTCGCAATGATAAAGAATCCTTTGACGAAAATTCCTGGATCCAGACGGTGATCCGGATCGCCTCCAAAATTTAATAATCTCTTCCGTGACCCAGAGCGGACATATCCTGAAAATTTCATCAAAATCCATCCATAACTATTTGAGTTATGCTAACAAACAAACAAACAAACAAACCCACAAACCCTGACAAAAAACCTCCTTGGCGGAGGTAAATATAATATAATATAAACATTATGTCATATGACACATGCCAATTATAATTTCATCACCAAGCTCTACCTGCTTTAAAAGCTATCCAAAACTAAAATGGAATTAAAAGTAAAAGCCAAAATAAAAACATTACTGGAAAAAACAAAAAGCAAAATGTTATTAAATGATTGGGTCTGTGTTGTACTCACGGGTCATGCACAACCGTTGGTCCATCTGTGTTTCTGCTGTGGCCTCTGACAGTGTTGACCACATCAAAACTGTTCCTGATGGGACTGTCTGGGTTTGGCCAGCACGTGGCACTGTACTGTCGCACCTCCAGCACATAATTGTTCTAAAAAAAAAAAAAGCCGAAATGAGGGGTCGAGGTGTGTGACAAAGGCGCTGACTGAGGAGTGTTTCTTTGAGTCTGGTACCTGTGGAGAATCCACTTTGAAGTCCTGCACCAGAAGTCTCTCATCATTGGACAGACTCAGATGCTCCTCCCCAGAGAGCGACACAGTGAAACCCTCAAAGCTCAAAGGCTGGTCTCTAGTGGGCCAGTAGACACAAGACTCTCCTTCTTCACTCTGAGATAAACAGAAAGAGAAAACAAAGTGTGTTTAAGTGAGTTACTGTCTCCAAACATGCATGTCTTATTATCAAGTACGTGTGTTTCACCTGAGTGTGTGTGTCTGAAAGGCGAACAACAGTGTGTGTGTCGTGTTCCCAGATCATTCTCCAGAAATCTTCCACTGTGCTGCTCAGAGGAGTCTGGCTTACTATAAACTCCTTACAGTGATGACGTCCCTGTGATAGTAAATAAATACAGAAAAATATAGATTTAAAAATGCAAGCATAGACTTGAGCAATGAGAGATAAAAACTTAAAAAAGGACAGACTTGGGGTTGTTAACTGGACTTTAATTCAATGTAAAATAGTTCATTTGTTGTTTTGAAAAGATAACGTAAAAAAAAAACAAGGATAACTTAGGCACAGTCCTCTTTTACTGTGTGGCAATGATTCACGCAGCTGATCCTCTACCCGTCTTACCGTGACGTACGATGCATTGATGAACCCTGTGGCGTTTGTTTCTGAGGAGGTCAGACAAACCCTTGATCTCTCCACTGTAAATAAATTAAAAAAACACACACACATAGAATAAAGAGGCTTCCACATTCCTTTACACCCACAGGAGCTACAATTGAATAAAAGCATTTTCAATATCTACCTGAATGTAATTTTCCAGTCACCTGAGTATTACAAAATATATAACTGTCAGTCATGAACAGATAATATCCTAATGGCTTCCTCTGTTACATCTCCACACAAACACACACACAGTGAGTATCTGATAAAGAATCTGTTTCATGATGCAAGTGTAATATCAGCATCAGTATGCATTCTAACTGAGACCCCTCCATGACAGCTCTGGGACACCAAGGACTGGACAGGTTGGTAATCAAATGGCCCTTTTCCACTGCACGCTTTCGTAACGGCTCTACTCGGCACGGTTCGACTCTACCCCTCTATGGCCCTTTTCCACTGGGGGTTGGACCTGGAACCCGTTACGATTTTTCGTACCTGTTCCAGAGGTGGGTCTAGCTGTGCCGAGCCAGCACTAAAACAGGACGTGAACAGTGCTGTCCACCGATTTGTCAGAGGAAATGTTGTCATATGCGCGATGAAGCTCAGGGATCTTAAATAATCACCCCAGACAGACCTGCAGTTTGTTTAGACGTTTTCAGTGACAATAAACAACAGCAGCAGTACCGCATACAGTGCCTCCATTGTTGTTGTTTACTTTACTGACCGCGGCGTGACACTTTATTAGTCGCCTGAAAACTGGCTGTGTCGATTCTGCCAACTCCACCCACTTCAACTAGTCCCGACTAGAAACGACTGGCAGTGGAAACACAACCGTGCTGGTCCGACAAGTGGGTAGAGTCGTGACGAGCTGAAGCATGCCGAGTAGAGTGGTGTAGGGTTCGCAGTGGAAAAGCGCCATAACTCTACGTACCAGGCATCAAAGCTTTGGCCCTGTTCCTCTCAGCGTTGCCTTCCCTCAGGGCAGTGCTGTAATCTGCATGCTTCGCCTGACGCTGACTGATCAACTGGAAAAATAAATGAATTTAAAATGTGTCTGGTGTAATGACAATAAAATAATCTTAAAACAGAAAATGCTGTCTAAATATCAATAATGTAAAACGCTGTACTTTGAACTGTTTGTCCATACGTGTCCTGCCTGACAACCCAGGGGTCAGGAGGTCAGACACATAAGTGTGCAGGAGGTCAGAGGTCACTGAGGTGTCACGGCCCAGGATGGCCTCCACCAGAGCATCATGGATAAACACATACTGCTCCTATGGAAACGAGACAGACACAGTAACATTGGACCCCTTCACCTCTGTATGATGGTCAGTGTGAAATAGAGGACGTCAGCGTCTGCTCCCTCACCTCAGTCTGAACCAGGAAGTTCCTCTGAGTTCGAACATGTTTTAGGAAGCCGAGAACATTCACTGTCCCCTGATCCTGGATCTGCTGCAGCATGCTGTCTATCACAATGTAGGTTCCGGTCCTTCCGACACCAGCACTGTAACAAATACACACTTCATTGACTCTACAATGTGCCTTAAATTCATACTCATATCCATTGTATTCTGTTTATCCGGGTTGCAGGAGCAGCAGCCTCAGCAGAAAAGCCCTGACAGAACCTCTCCCCAACCACTTCCAAGGGAAACTTGAGGCATTCCCAGGCCAGGCCAGACATATAGTCCCTCCAGCATATAATGGATCGACCCTGAGGTCTCCTCTCAGTTGGAAACACAAGAAACACCTCCCCAGGGTGCCTTAATGGATACATCATATTTGTCACTACACACACACACATACTGTACCTGCAGTGTACCAGGACAGGTCCCATCTCCTGTGATCGGGCCTGAGATGATGTTCTGATGAAGGATAAGACAGGTAGAGTGTATTCTGGGACACCCATGTCAGGCCACTGGGTGTAGTGGTAATGGAGGACTGTGTGTTCAGCTCTTTTTTGAGATCCCTGAAGGACCAAAGAGGACATCGCTCATCACTATAAATGTCTTTGTGTTTACAAAACCAGGGTGTGTATTATTCTTGACACTCTACTGCTTGTTATTGTATGAGAGTGTGTCCATGTGTGACAAACCTTCACTGAAGTGTCTCTGATGGTGAATGCCCGCAATGTGTAGTAAGCAAGGGTCTTGCTGCTTTTTAGGGTCACCTGGTATGATCCGTACTCCTCCTGGTTGTCATCTGGCCAGTACTGATCGCACTTTGTCTGTCAACAGAAAAATGTGTGAATTTTTTATTTTCTACTTGATGGAAGTTAAGGGATTTTGAGGCTGTAAATGAACAAAGTCATCAAATTATACACACGGTGTGTCCTGATTCAGTGAACTAAGTGCACTCAGTGAAAGGCTGGGACTGTGTCTGTTTCATGTAATAATAGTTTTCTTAGTCAATATGATGACCACACCACAGGATATTACAACTAAACTGTTTCTACCTTTGTTACAAAATCTGCCTCATATTTTCACCATGAATTGTTTAACAGTAGAAATCTACAAACAGGTTAATTATGGTGTAAATATTGTTGTAATTTTCTATTCTATTCTCTCTTCACATTGACTTTTTAAACTTTTTTTTCTGTTTTGTTTTGTTTTTTGTTTTTTTTAGAAAGTTGACCTTATTTGTTTCAATTGTCAATATAAAATAAGAAATAAACTTTTTTCTTCACTTTGATGTTAAACTATTCCAATGGTTAAGACTGGATATAATTTATTGAAGGTGTATTTCCTGTGTGTAGAATAAAACCAGCTGTTTTCCTTTCGCTGTTTAACATGTCTGTATTTTGATGATGTATGTTAAAAGGACCTGACAGACATTGGTTTGGCGCATCACAAAAAAGAACATTTTCCAAGTAATACTATATTAAGAAATGCTCACCTCTACAGCTGAAAAGAAAGATGACTATTTAGGTGTTAGTTTCAGAATGTTGGAGTAGTCCTACCCGTCCTTTCTCTTTGAGGTTAGTGATCATGACGATAACTCCGACATTCTGCTGCCAGATCATTCTCCAGAAGTCTTCCCTGCTTGCTCTGAGAGGCCCCTGAGCTGCGATGTATGCCCTGGTTCTCTCATACCCCTGCAGAGCAAACACCTAAACACTCACCAACTGAAACTCACAATTTCACAATTACATGTAGATACTTTACAAAGTGTTAAAAAGCAACAAAAGACCACTGCAATATACTTACATCAACAAAGTTAGCATTAATGTAGTCTCCACATTTTCCTTCTCTGTCTAAACTGTTGGACAGCTTCACTCTGCTGTGGTCATCTAAGAGAGGAACCATTTTAATCAGCTTCACTTCTATTAACTCGTATAAATAAATATACAGTGAAAAATGACGTACAGGCCAAGATGTTGATGTATCTGTTCTTGCTTTTGTTGTCGGGGTGGTTAGAAGTGTCGGAAGTGATGCCCATGTCCACTGTACACGCCTGCACCTCCTGCAACAAAACACAACACACACATAACATTTAGGTTATTTCAGCACATTTAAGCATTTCAAGATCATCAAATATACCAGATTTCATATTGTTTGCTGTTATATTATATTACAATGTGATGATGATCTAAGTAAGAATAGAAAACTTATGTGTGATGTTGTGTATGCAAGACAAACAAACTAGAATTCCAATTTAAATCCCAAAACTGTGAATTTATTCTGAATTTTTCCTTGATTTATCCAGAGTATCAGCAAAAAAATACGTTAAAGGGGTCACTTTTACTTCAGACAAATGTGGCAAGGTTACTGTCTTGTTTAAAAAAAAACTAAAAAAAACCCAAAAACATATAATGCATGATCTACTGGTGCCACATTCAAGTGTCACGTGTAAAACTGTGATGGACAAATGACTGTAAATGAAAGGTTTCATTTGCATATTCAACATTAAGAGTTAAGATGTGCAGGTGCATGGCTAGTTTTAGAAATGTATAGAAATTTATAAACTTATATATACAGATAAAATAAAGTCCAATAAACTCAAGTGAAACATAAACATTTACATATGTGAAGTGGATAGTGGAGGGGCAGGAAGAGGGCATAAAAAATAAGAGTTATTCTGTGTTTTTTTATCTGTTTTTGACAATGAAGACCAACCATGTCTACATTATGATGATGCAGACTATGAAACAACGACAACTTTGTCATTAGAAAGCCAAATAGGGAAATAAAAAAGAGAGGGAGATATGATTGTTAACAATTAACATGTTTCCTGATTTGTCAAAAAAAAAAAAAAAAGAAAGAAAGAAAGGCAACAGCATCTGTATTTGAAGAGGGGTGGCAGGTGTCTTACCTCATAGGACTCTTTGACAATCTAATGGAGGGTGGTGAGGATGCACAAAGCACGACGATGGAGGTGGAGGTGGTGAAAGGAGAGTGGGGTGGGGGAAGACGACAGACAGACAGACAGACATACAGACAAACAGGGAGTCAGTGCAGGTCCAGGATATGGGGTTCAGATACACACAGAGAGGTGGTGCTAAGTGGAAAAAAACCCTCTAATTTTGGAGCTGTGTCCTTTTAGATCACATGTTAAAATACTCCAAAGACTTTCTACAAATCGAGGCCTTAATTACAATGTGCTCTTTTTAGTACATATAAATCAACTGAATGTAAAATGTAGCATACATTTGCTGCTGCAGCCATAAAAGGTCACAGTTACATTCAAGCACACTGGAGATATAACAGCTGCAGTATATGTGCCAATTTCTATGATCTGTGTCTTACTCATGTGGTTCATGCCAGGAAACAGCGGTGACTAAAGTCATGCAGATGTACCCACTCATGACACATTTCTATAACCTGGATGCACACTTAATACGAGCAGACCTGGAGGTTTTACCAACCTCAGAGCAGGTTTTTACAATGTTTCCTGATTCTGCAAACCTGCTCCTCAAGTCTTAAGTGTTTGTTTTATATGTTTGTGCATTTGGTTGTCAAGGAAACCAAATAGCACTGCTATGGTTAGTACCAAATATTCTTTCTAAGACAGACTGTTGCTCAGCTGGTGGTTCACAGAAGCTACACATCAACCCTGCATTAAATGATGTGCTTAAAATCATGAAGTTAATCGAGATATGGAAGAGCATTAACAAGCTATGACAGATGAGTTACTAACTATTTAAACACACAATCCACAAGTACATGATTTCACTGGTTGAACTGGTTGCACTATTGATTGACTTTTAACCTTAATCTTCTATCAGAGAATCAGAAAAGATTTTAGATATTTTGTGACTGTTGATGAGAAACGTCCATCCCAACAAGCCATAAGAACATGGATGAAAACCTAGAGGTTTATGTCACACACCTCAAACTCTTTAGAGAAGGTGTTGGTAGTGTGGAGCTCCATGACATGCTTCACAAACTGCTTCACTGTCAGCGGCTCATGACCATCTGGAAGAAAGAAGTGAACATTCAGCTCAGCACACGTCAGGTTATACAAAGTCTGTCAGGGCCTGCATCTACAGGCATCTGTTTTGCACTGGAAGCACCAAGGCAAGGTAAGGCAGATTTATTTATATACGTAGCACAATTCATGTACAAGACAAATCAAAGCCCTTTATATAAAACATTAAGAGCATTACAGCAGGGAAGCAATAAAAAGTATAGGCATGAGATTTTAAAAAAATTAAGAAATAAAAGATAAAAAAAAAAACTGATAAAGAGATGAAACCGATAAAACAGACAAAAACTTTAAGCTTAACAGAAACAGTGCAGATCTGAACTTTTGAATCAGAACTTTATTCAAATACAGTTGAGAACAGGTGGGTCTTTAAGCTAGGTTTAAATAAATGAGTGTTTCAGCTGATCTGAGGCTTTGTGGGAGTTTGTTCCAGACATATGAAGCACAGAAGCTGAACGCAGCTTCACTGTGTCTGGTTTTGACTCTGGGAACTGACAACAGACTGGATCCAGATGACCTGAGGGGTCTGGTAGGTTCATACTGGGTCAGGTGGTCATGGATGTATTTAGGTCCTAAACCATTCAGAGGTTTATAGACCAGCAGCAGAACTTTAAAGTCTATCCTCTGACAGACAGGCAGCCAGTGTAAGGACCTCAGAGCTGGACGTATGTGGTCTGCTGTTTTGGTCTTAGTGAGGACTCTAGCAGCAGAGTTTTGAATGAGCTGCAGTTGTCTAATGGATTTTTTAGGTCGACCTGTAAAGACACTGTTACAATAATCAAGCTGACTGCAAATGAATGGATGGACTAGTGTTTCCAGGTCCTGCTGAGACATCAGATGTTTTATCCTTGATATGTTCTTCAGTTGATTGTAGGCTGATTTTGTAACTGCCTTGATGTGTTTTTCAAAATTTAGGTCTGAGTCCATCACTACACCCAGATTTCTGGCCTGATTTCTACCAACAACCTTATTGTCAGAGTGCTTACAACGTATGCTAATTGTTACTATAGTTATAAAAAAAAGTCTGCTCCACATCACTTCAGGATTTATTACTGGCTACTGTAAGGTGTGAGACACAAGTGTGATTTGGTGAACACAGCACTGTTCTAAAAGTTGAACTCTTCAACTCAAAGTGCTGTGAGTGCAGTGGGAAAAAAAACCTGTGCGCTGAAGGTGTTTTTGCACGAGGACGCTCAGGGGCTCAGGGTTGTAAACACTTTGTAACACAGGATTAGTATGGAAAATATACAGTCAGCACAAAAGCAGCTGCCTGTGTACAAAGGCCCCTAATTGTGTTTCTGTATTACCTGAGGCCAGGAGCAAAGGTGTGGATGGAGCAGATATGACTTTGGGTGATGCACTGTCATCTGGGTAGAAATTAGCAGTCTGGAAACAGTTTCTGTGAAACAAATAGATCAGGACATGATCAAAGAACACAAGTGAAACTGAGGCATGACTTACGTATGTGGGGCCTGTGGGTGTTCTTACCTCCAGTAGATAAGTATTCCCACCAGCACCAGCAGACAGAGAATGGTGAGGGTGGAGACAACAGCTAAAGGAACAACTGTCCTCTTCTCCTTGTCTACACCTCCAACCAGTCCGACCCGAGACTCATGGCTGCTGTTACTGCCCTCTGAGAGAGAGGAGAGGCTTAGAGAGTTAGAGAGAGCTAATTTCTATGATCTGACCCAGACTTGAAATGATTTAAAAAGTGATTTATAGAATGAAAGAACATTTCAGGTATTCAAATATTCAGATACAGATAATCCCTACTGAAAATATGCAAAACAATTTGTTTGGATTTTTTTCCCCCCACACAGCATACTTTGCAATGTAATTTATGAATGATGCGACAGGGTTACCCATCTTTAGACGTGCTCTGAAAGAGTAATCACATGTTAAAGGTACAATATGTTATATTCACATGCCTAAATAGAGTTTGTGTGTTATTGTCTGTGCTGAGATAAAATGGTGTTAGTAAATGTAGTGTACATACTGTTCACTGTGGGAAAATCTGCCCAAGTTCTTTAGAAATCGGTATTAACCCCTTGATACCTGAATTGATTTCCAATTGTGACAAAAAAAAAATTGATTTGCAGTTTTTCTTTCAAATAGATAGTATTTTGGTTGCATTTTGGTGCTGGGGGGGGGGGGGGGGGTTGTTGCGCATTTGCATCAATAGGAGTCAAGCGGTTAAAGCTGTTATCAAGAATGTAGACAATATAGATGGTTGATGACAGGAATTTTTAAGGTACTTGAAGATCCACTCACAAAAAGTTCTTAAATCAAGAACATTTCGGTGTTACATATTGTATGTTTAAATCAGCCTGTTGCTTCATATAACTTTTGTCATTAATGATAAAGAAAAGAGCACAAATTCGCAAAACATTTACCTTCCACTTTCTCCTCCGTGCCCTTGTTTGTATCCGTTAACCTGAGCAAAG
This sequence comes from Ostorhinchus rueppellii, assembly GCA_030068375.1. Classification (NCBI taxonomy): domain Eukaryota; kingdom Metazoa; phylum Chordata; class Actinopteri; order Kurtiformes; family Apogonidae; genus Ostorhinchus; species Ostorhinchus rueppellii. The sequence goes on from JAQQZY010000005.1 coordinate 745,403, forward strand.
GAACTAGACGGCCCAACACGGTACTTCTTGCAGCATCAATCAACAATTCATCCATATTTGAGAAGCGCTGCAAAGCCTCTCCAGGCCCCACGAGCGGTCCACCTGCCTCTCCATCCTCTTTGGTCCGCTCTTCAACACGTTCCTCCAGGTCTCCATTTTGTTTCCCATCACTGCTGTTGTTTGTTTCATCCTCTGTGTTGTTTTTGTCTTCCTCATTAATTTTGTCCCTTACATCCCCATCACTAATCTTTCCTGTACCTTTATCACTTTCTTTCTCCTCGCCACCCTGTCCAGAGCCACTGACATCCTCAGACCAGCTAAAAATGGGAGACTCTATGTCAGTCCCACTGCCGCTCTCACTGTATATAGTGTTTCCTATTCGAGTTTCACCTCCAGTGTGTTTCTCTTTTATTTTCAACATGTTATGACGGGCTGTAAACTGTCTACCACTTTGATCTGTTCCACCAGCCACTACTCTAACTGTCTCATTCTCACCACCAAGTATTCCACTCTGCAACATCTTGTCTTCTTCCTCACCACTCAATTCACCCTCCTCCTCCTCTGTTACATCTTTAATGTTACTAGTTTCATTTGCCGTCTCGGTCCCTGTTGGGTTTTTCTTTTTCCCATTGCTATTCCAATTAAAAGAAATGGAGGCTCTTATAAAAGTAGAAACATCTGGCTTGATCGTAGCTGTTCCATCCCAATCCTGACTGAACGCGTCGCCTGATCCACTTCCTTCTGCAGAGGTCCCTGAGTTTGCTTCCTCTGAATTATAAGAAACAGCTTTAGACTCAATGAAAGACTTTACTGAAGCAGAGTTATGGTCTTCTCTCTCGTGCAAGATTGCCAAACCATATTCCTTATTAGTTGCATTTTCTTTATCTGTATTTGTTGATGATGATTTATAGGCATTCAAGTCAAAATCAGGTTGAGGAGGAAAAGTGTATGTGGCGGTGATGTGATCCTGGGAAGTCAAGGTGGAGGATGCCTGATGTTCCTCTAAACCTTTTATCAGATAGACATTAGAGAGCTCCTCAAAGGGCTTGCCATTATGATGAAAGATAATGTCACTCTTCTTCTCTTCAGGGAGGGCAGAAGAAGGACGGAAACTACTGGTGTATTCATTAGAGGGGGTGACGGATAGAGGCATGACACTGAATAAATCTTCAGTAGTGTATTCCTCCTCTAGGGTTGAGTGTGCATGATTTGCAGGGCTGATTATTACTCCACTAGGGAAACGATCTCTTAAGCCAGACGACAGGTCAGAAGTAGACTCCTCAAACCTGGATGTGGCTGTATTTGCTGCAAGAAAAGAGACTTGCCATGTGATGGGAGAGTACACTTCGCAGAGCAATGTGTAAGTGTAATTTGAGATAATGAAAAGGATGAATTGAAGTGAAACAAGTAAAAAGTTTGGTTCTGTTTAATAAGAGGTCATGAATTAATCCAGGAAAGACAGAAGAGTGAGTCCCCATCAAGAGAGAATCAAGTCTTCATTTGTAAAGCCAGAGGAGAAAACAACCACCAGAGTGCACCCTTGAGCCATAAAAGCATCCAAACCCGGAACAAATGAGTACTTGTAGATGCTAATTGAAAAGTTTAAGTGGATTCAAGTAGATTCCACAGAGCCAAAAAAGAATGACCTCATGTGGAGCTGTAGCATGCGGAAAGATGTGAGCAAGAGTCAAGGATATTTCAGTTCTCATGCTTGGAAGTTGCAGATTATTACTCTAATCATCATAACCACCACCGCTACACAACACACCGCCATGGCCAGTGATTAAGTGAAAAGTAGTGGCCCATTAGAGGAGAAAAACAACCATCCACCACAATTATGTCTATCTCCAACTCATTACACCAAGCTTCTGCTGCTGCTGCTGCTCTGTAATTCCATCATGTTATCAGTTTGCAGCTACTTGTGAAAGCAAATGCACAAGCACAAGCAGAAAACCAGGGTCACACAGCGAGACAGTGTTTCCTGGCGCTTTCGTCTTACCGTTGAACATTGGTTGGGTTGTGTGCATCAGCACCCTGAGGAGAGATGAAGGGGTGAATGATTTGTAGACTGAGTTGACCAGTGTGTTACTGGCAGTTGCTGTTCTCGCTGTGATCCAGAGGGAGGACGAGGCAGAGGTGGTTTCTGAGAGACGTGTGTTCCCTTGTGCATCTTTGTCTTCAGAGGACAGCGAAGACTCTTTGTCCACTTTGCCACCTGTGAGACAAAGTGGGAAGATATATGAAGAGCAACAACACGATACTATATTATATTATGGATGGCTTTGCATGTGAAGATGTTCTGTAACTTCATACGTCACAAAAAGAAAAAAAAATTGATATGAAACAATCTGAAGTAACATAAAGATGCCATGATGTAGGGTATGTCAAGTGAAAAGGTGTAATAAGTCTTTACATATATGAACATATACAGCTTAAGTTTACAATATATCTGAGTACAAAGTAACAGCTCATGCAATTAATATTTATCTGTAAATATTATAAACTGGCAGGAGGCAGATGTTGCAAACAAAAACTTTAGAGTTTGAACCTTTCTACCTTCTGTCCAACACACTGAGTATGAAGAAAGACTGCACAACAACCTGCCATATCATTATGGAAAAGTGAATCAAAAATATCAAGGGTAGAGGAGCTGTCATCTTGTTTCTGTGCTGTAGAAAAAACACCTGGTTGGGTCTGAATCTCTCAGACCTCTTAGCCTGCAATGTACTGAAGGGTTATTAAAGAACCTTTGCCCATTTACAGGAAAAACAGAAACGTGGTTTCAGTGTTAAATTGATTTTACAAAATTAAACCCTAAAAGATTAACACACCACCTAAACAAACTGGGCAGAAAAATATGGATTTTATTATCTGCTGAAAAAATACTGAAGTCATTAGTGGAAAGCATCTACTGAACAAAAATCTGTTTTGCTGATATGTTTAAACCTTTCAAGCTTAACTCCCTGCACACAGCTCTGTGGTCACAGTACCAAGCTAAGATGTTCTTAGTCAATAAGAGTGCCAAAAACTATAAAAAAATATAAAATAAAATAAAATGAAAAGCCTTCAAAATCAAACCTGACCTGGCACAGCAGTAACAGACGCTGTGGCAGAGGAGGCAGTGGATTCAAGCGGAGAGATGTTGACAGTGTCTTCATAGAAGATGTCTGTGACTTGGATGTCCTCCACAGGAGGGGTGAAGAGCTCTGACTGGGCAGAGAGGCCACTCTCACCTGTTTGTTCTGGCGCAGCTTGATCCCTTGACTGTAAATGAACAGTGGGGCTGTTATGAGACCTTTTGGATGAAGGGATGAGGAATTTAAATGTTCTCAAAATAAGTGAAATAACAGACATGGAACTACCTGATGAGACAACACTGACAGTGATGCTTCTTCTGTGATTTGTCGACGGGGTGTTTGCTGCGTTGTGGTCTGAGCGACTGGAAACAGAAATCCCGGCTGCTCAGTTGCCTCAGCTATCCAGATTGCACCATTGCCATCAAAACCCATATTTGTGAATGGCCTGAGTGCTGGGATTTTTTGGTGATCATGGATCTGGTTCTGGTCCATACCACCAGGCTCAAACTTGTTTCTGTTTGTTTTCTTTTTTGTGTTCTGGTTGGGTCGAATTTTCTGCAGAACAGCAGACTCAGAAGGAGGCTTTGGGCTTGAACGAGTGCTGGTTTGGTCTGGCAGGTTCAGCTTTGCCTGGGTTTGGTCTCTAGGCTGGTTCTGGTGAAGTGTTGGTTGATTCTGATAAACTCTGGTCTGCTCCACTGGGACCTCCTCCACTGGGCTGTGGTCCTCCGCTACCAAATCCAGGTGGTTCTGATTCTCTAGCTTCTCCCATCTGTTCTTGGATGGACCCTACAACAAAGCATTTAAGCATTGTTATGTGGGAAAGTGACTCATCATATGACATAAAACCGTTTCAGTAGATGTACTGTGGACTAATACATTATGGGTTTCTATTAGAAAGAATAATATGATACTTCTTTTGTAATCTCTCTTACAAATGCTGAAAAGTTATTAAAATGTTGTACTCCTCTTAAACACTCAATGACAATCTTTCACTGACATAACACTAATAATGTGCATTATAATTATATGTATTGAACATAAACTGCGGCAGTCGAAATTCTTTCTGCTAAATGAATTATGCAGACCAGCAGCAGTGATGGTCTTACCTCTCTGTTGACTCCTGTGTCTTGTGAGACAGTGTCAGGATCTGATTCACTTTCTAAAGCGAATGAGAAAAAAATACTAATTCCCACTGTACCAGCTGCATGTTAAAAGTGTTTCTCTTGCCATATTCATGTTTGCATGTGACTGTACCTGGATCTTCCAGTGGCATGTCCACTATCATCTGATCGCTCCAACGTCCTCTGAGTCCATTGGTGCAAATAGCCACAACCTGAACCACATAGCTGCTGTTGGCCAGGAGGCTGGATATGATGGCACCCTGTGAACAAAAGTCACACATGTAATCGAGGACATAGTGCATGAGCATGTATGTTATGGAAGGCAGTGGCTACATAAATACATAACATACAATAATATCTACTGAAATCATTCAGAAAATATATAGAACCATTGGGCTACAAATGATCCTTTGTGTTGCATGAGTAACTCATGGTCGTCCTCGTCTCTAGTTGAATGTTTGTCTATATTAAGTCCATGTTAGGTCCAGTTGGTTCTGCACATACATTCATTTTGGCAGGTAATTGGGTCTTTCTATGAAACTGGGTTTATTTTGGGACCTGGCACTGTGCCAGCTTTTTTAGATCTAATAATAAAAGACAAATTTAGACATATTTCCCCTCAGGATGTACCTAATGATGACCTCAGATAAATGCCAAAAAATTATACTTGTACTCTGAGCTATCCAAAAATTAATGAATTGTTAATAAAATATTGGGGCCAAAAATAGGACGAAAATTGGGACAGGAAAAGATACCGAGGTGCATTTTATCCTGAAAACATTATGCACCACTATAAATAAAGACACTGTGCTAATTTTGACGATCCTAGTGGTTTTTCCAGTGAATTGGTTTTTCATGAATCAGCAGTCCCATTCCAGGTTTTGTGTGTAACCCATCGTGTCCACTTGCGTTACATGCAGAATCTGCCCATTTAAACACAAATAAATCATGAGTGATTTTGTAACAGTATTTCATATTTGTGAAATACTCTGCCTTGCATATTTACTTTGATTCCCAAAATGTACCTGTGAGAGAATAAAAAAAATTTGATAAAATAATAGCATGTAATTTTTGTGTCCTTTTTCCCATGGTTAAATCAAGGTAATCATTGCAAGTAGAATCATTGGCACACTGCTGGAATACTGACTAGTCATAATCTCATCTCATCTCCTTTTCTTCCGCTTATCCGGGGCCGGGTCGCGGGGCAACAGTCTAAGCAGGGATGCCCAGACTTCCCTCTCCCCAGACACTTCCTCCAGCTCCTCAGGAGGG
>JAQQZY010000005.1:778895-798856 GCA_030068375.1 Ostorhinchus rueppellii
ACACATACATATATACACATATATACACACACACACATACACACATACATACACACATACACACACACACACGTGCAGTATAAAATTTTTCTAAAAATAACATGTATTTTATGTTTCTGCATTCTCCAGACCATGATAGTTACTAGCCCTGCAAATACAGTACATTAGCAGCAGGAACCTCTTTTCATGCATTTATCTAGATGAAATTCAGCAGTCATATCTTTCTTCTACATTGTACAGTATAAAGGCCCATCATCTTACATTGCAACGAAGCAGCACATTTAGATGAAGTTCAGCAGTTTAGCAAGTATACAGTGGAAAGAGCCACTACAACAGCCATGTAGTTTATTTCTATCTATGCACTACCTAATACAGAGAAGAAGGCCTGATGTGATACTGAAACACTTTTATAGGCAGCCTAGACAAACGTAACCTTTCATTATTCTTTATCTATATTGAAGCATACAGTGGATCTGGATCATCACCAAATCTGTTGTAGTTTTTTAATGTCTCCAGTAAAAACAGAATGTAAAGTTTATAGGAGGTTGTGTGGTGAGAGCGCTCCCCGGTGGCCACTTTTGCAAAGGCATTTCTTGAAAGAAGAGGCACCAATGATAACCAGTACATGTTCTTAATGTTACAGCTAAATAATAGGTTACAGTTGTGTTTTTACTCTCATCTGTTGCGCCACTGATCCTCCTCCTTCAAGTCCAGAAAAAAGTCTATTGAAAGGTGTATCGCCAACAAGGCGATCCTCTTGAGACTGAATATGTCATTTTCATGTCTGTCCTCACAGAAACATTTTCTCCCTCTGTCTCTTATTGACTCTTCCCCACTTCTTGCCACTGGTTCCACCGGTGGTTATAAGCTCCCAGTAACATTTCTGGACATTGCCCAAGCTGGGAACTCTGTGAGGTTGAAGAGAGGAACCCCCCATGTTGTGATAGCCAACATGACCACTGCGACTCCTATCAGGTTCACTCCAAAACCAGCTTTTACCTGGAAAAGCAGAATGAGAGGACACAATGAATAACAGAAATGAAAAAGAATGAATAGATACAGTGAAGTGAATCATCTTTTTTTTTTTATTACAACTTTGACACACTGGACCCATGAGGCTTTGGTTCTGCAGGTGCAGACAGACCATGTGACTGTCTTTGCGTGTGTCGTACCATGTCGCTGATCTGCACGTGGCCGTAACTGAAGACGATGGCGTTGGGGGGGTTTCCCACTGGAAGCATAACCCCAAATGACACACACATGGTGGAGGGGATCAAAGTGTGGAGTGGGTTGATTTGCAGAGTCTCAGACTGGAAGGATGAAAGAGAAGTTTGGGAACAGAAAATAAAGAAAGAGGCGGGAAGGCGGGACAAATGAGAAAAACAACAGGAGGTAGATGAAGAAAAGAACAGAGGAGGGGGAGAAAAGAGAACATTAGGGGCATAGATGACGAACATGACAAATGGGAAAGGGCATGAGGTTGCACGACTGTTACAAACTGATTTTGCAACTTGCATGCCATCCTTCCTGCTTTGTCTGCAGCAGCATCTTCTAGAAAGCAAGACTCCGAATACACCCTGCTAATCTGTCAGATCTACATGTGCGGTATCAAGATTAGATTACAAACTTACTCATGGTCTGCGGATACATCTAACACTATTTGAAAATAATCACCAAGGAGAAATATGCTTCTCCAGTGTCACAAAATAGCACTCTGAGGGTGGGTGGACAGTCATAGATTCTTTAGTAATAACAATTCTGATGTTTGATCACAATTCTTTATTTTGACTTTTATATTTTTAGAGTAAATTGAGCACCACTAAACTTATGGTTTGTATAGTTGCAGCTGTTTACACTCATTTAATCTCGTATAATTTGTAGTGCATCTACAAGCAAACAGTAAACAGAAAAAAAACAACTTTTAGACTTAGTTTATGTTTTCAATTTTGCAGTATTTTACATCAGTTGTTCTTGTTATAGCTCATTTAATTGCCTTACATTTTAATAGCTTCAATTTTTGTTAATGTTTTGCAAAAACTAGGTCTTGCTTGTAATTCCTTCAGTTAGTTTTTACATTTTATGGTACATTTATCACCACTCTTTTACACTGTTGGCTGAATAAAATGAAATGATATTAATTAAATAATGAATTGCATTGTTCATATGGTGCAACTGCTTGTGCTGTGACAGGCTACAGTTACATCTTTTGACTAAAATGCATTTATAAGAGGCAATGCGATCATCCGAAAATTCAAATCTGTCACCTAACCCCCACCTTATTGTCAGTCACTGTAGACTTTGGTTCATTTGTATGATGCTGATAAATAGTACATTTATTATCTAAACCATTATCTTCCTTTCCCTTCTGCACTCGTCCTCTTTGTTGCTATCTTTTATCCCATATTTTTCATAGCAAGTAAAGACTACATTAATTTTTCAAGAACAAGTGCTTAAAGGACGTTTTGTCGTACCAGTGCAGACAGGATAGGCAAGAAGACGGTGAGAGTCGCTGGGTTTGACGCAAACTCAGTGACCACTGACACCAACAGGCAGGCCAGCAGGGTGACAGCCCAGGGGGGAAGACCGCTCATGGGTTCCAGCTGTCTGCCAATCCACACCGACAGGCCTGAAACCTACACGTACACACAAACACAAAACAACACACATGTGGCTATAGTAACCTCAGATTGTTATGTGATAACCGTAGGCTAATGGTAGGGATTTCATGGTACAGAATAGTAATACAACACATGTCCCATGCTCTGTACCTTACAACCAGCAGCCAACGCATAGCCTCCTCCCACCAGGATGACAATCTCCCACGGCATCAGTCTCTGAAAGTCCTTCCAGGTGATCATGGGAGCAAGTGAGTCTGAGTCTTCATCTGATGGTTCAGCAACACAGAAAACGTGTCAAAACAGCCAGGGTGCTAATGGTAGTGCTTTGTGAAGTGAAGTGAAAGTGAAACCACAGAAGCACACATTCGAGCTTCTTCAGTCTTGTATTTATTATGGTGGTGTGGCCTGTTGGTTTTGTAGAAAAAGTTAACATGGAACCTTAACTGCTTTCCACTTCTGCGCCTCTGTTCCTGTTTTAGATGAAAGTGTTTCTCAAACACTTTCAGACTGATCCATGTCTGAGGTTCATGCATTTTTATGTTCATCTGTGACCCACAGAACCAGGAGCACAGAGGCAGTAAATCAACCTGCAGATATTGTTCACACGAGCAGGAGTCTGTTCAAACAGGAACAGCTATGAGTGAGGAAGTGAGGGGTATTGTGTATGGATTTTTAACATGATCAAAACCTTTGGAATATTAGAAATACTGTATCGCACCTTTATGACGTATACGTTATACGTGTTTGTCAATATTCAGTTTCTGTTGACATACTCCACTACTTAAGTTTATCATTGAACTCTTAAGTCTTAGGATTTCAGGGCAAATATAAATACCATGTAGAAACCATGATATGAGGTTCTGATCACCACAATAAATCTGTGAACGACTTCTCTAAGTTTGGTTGCTCTAATATGGTAAATCCCACACTGCTATATTGAGGACATCAAATATATGTAAAACATTCCAACAGACAGGCATAAATTGCATGATCCTCACCTGTATCTTTACAGCTGGAGGAGGAAGAAGAGGAGAATGGTCGTTTAGCAGGGATGAGGAAGAGCAGGAAGCCCAGAAGTACAGACACTGTTGCATCAGTCCTGTAGCCTTTTCTAAAAGAAAAGAGGCAACATAAAAAGTCCTCATTTTTACTGAGCTGTTCTGGAGTTCAACGTAATTGCGTTTTTTTGTTGTTGTTTTTTTGTCAGTGTTCAGCATGCAAACATGCACTCTTATTTTCAATGCACTGACCGTACATGTGTCACTGAGGCACTAAACTGCACTGGCTGATCATTAACACTAAGTGATATCAGCTCTACCTGTGGTTGCATCTTGTGTATGGGTTGCTTACTTCTCAAACAGAGATGTCCAGCCAGGCACAAAGCCAGGCTCTCTGGTGAACCACAGCAGAGTCATCAGGATGAAGAAAACACCGGTCACCACCTCTGGATAACTGTCGCACAAACACACACACAGAAACCACACACGTCAATGAGCAGCAATTATGAGTGATAACATGATTATGCCACAATGACAGGTGTCAGTATGTATTTAAGATGCATTCATATGCCATTCCGTGTTCCTCTTAACCACAAGTGGAATAATTAGATGTTTACTGAAAACATCTGTGTTTGAAATTGAGATTTTTCAAATTTTTTGAAAATTTGTCAGACAGAAGTGTTCATTAGTCGGGTCATACACACCTGATGGGCCCCAGTTTTGCATATTCCTCATGGATCCTTTTCTCTGATAGCACCTCTCTCTTGGTTTTACGCTTCTTACTCAGTGAACATGTTTCCCTGAAACTGAAAACATAACAACAAGTCAGTTTTTTGCCTACAGCCACAGGACACCAAATGGCGCTGCGGTACAGACAGTAGGATTACTTTAGTCCATAATGATAAGATGTACAGTGCAACAGGTAAGAAGTGGACAAGACATGATGATCACAAACATGTAAACAATAATAAAACAGGACATGAGCATCCAAAACACAAAAACACCTACTTGCAGCCAAGGAAGAGGAAATGTAGCCACAGCCAAGTGAGGACCAGCATGATGATGGCAATGGGGAAGCTGAAGATGAACCATGTGCCAAAGTTGATTACTTTCGCATCTGGATAACGTCTGGAAAAAAGAAGAAAATACAGAGATGACTGATGGGCACGGTGGTCTTAGCGAACACCTGTAACATCTAGTCCAAGACACATGTCACGTTGATTTAAAAAACTAATGATGACCTAATTTTACAAATAACCTGAACCATGTGACCACAGTCCGTTTTGAGGTTAAAAAAAAATAAGTATTGCTGACCCACTACTTGACCTCACACTGGTCTTTTGTGTTTGCTCTGATGACTATAACAACTGATAAGATGTGTCAGTCACATTGTAGATACAACGGCTCTGTAACCATGGAATGACCTAGTTCATTGGAAACAGGAAACATACACTGGAACATACAACACCTGATGAGTGCAAAGACAGCTAATGTAACATTGCTGTTGTACTTTAACATATTTCCATATATGACCGTATTTCCTCATGGTGAGGGTTGAACAAAACTATATTCCCTTGTAAAAGCAGTTCCATTTATTAGTTAACATGAAGTGATAAACAATATGTATAATTAGGTGTCGCTGTAGTCCTTTTTAATACTTTCCTACAACTGAGTTTAAGGTCACAAACTTAAATAAACATTTTACTGCTGCTCTCCTCTGTTTTGTGAGAAAAATAATAGGTAGCATTGGTTTTGAACCTGATCATTTACCTACTATAAATATACTTTTCAAGAAAATCTTTTAAGAATAATGCAAAGGAAAGATGGTGACAATTCTGGTCTAGTTTCCTAAGCTTTCTGAACTAAGTTTTTCATGGTTTGATTACAAAGTAAGCAGAAATAAAAAACACTGAGAGAGTCCTTCTAATCCATCCAGGTCCTGTGACAACAAGAAACAAAGTGACCAGTATAAGCCCTTTTGAAGTGAGCTTTTGGAAACAAAAGGTAAAAGAGCACACTGACGACAGAGGGAGAAATCTGAGTGACTTGGCAGTGACTATTAGTTTGTGTCTCTCAAACTCAAAACATAAGAAACACTGTTTACCAGCTGTTACGAATCTCTGATCACGTTTATTATTTCTACAAAATTATATATATTAACATCAATTCAAATTTGCTAGCATTTAATATGAATACAGTAAGATGAATATTTGACAGCAGAGGCCACAAGAGACCCTGACTTGAGGACACACTTCATCAAAGTCTCTACAAGGAATGTTTGCACAGATGAAAATCACACCTGTTATTTTCTCTGACCATCTTCTGGGGCCAGTACTCACACTGTAATCATGATTAGTTTGCTTTTGTCTTACAGAGCACTTTAGTCTTCACTTTTATGTCATTCAAAGCCGCATGGGTGACAAAGTGTGTTTGCTCAGACCTGCTTCAGTGAGCTCGATGCTGAATGGACACTAATAGGACTAAAGGTGATGCAAAGATGATGATAAACTGTGTACTAAAGACACAACCTAAATATCCCTCCATCTTCTTCTCCGCTCTCACATGAAACATACTCTGGGAAAGTACGAGGAAAGTGCTTCACTGAGAAATCAAGTCAACTGTAAATCTTATTAAAGCAATGCAAGTAGTCCCTACAAGGAAACAAACCAATATTGTACAATATATTCAACATTTGTGTATTAATGTCATGCAAACTGGCTACAGTAATGTAACAGATAATCACAGGCTATCGCAAAAATAAAGTGCAGCACGCAACTTCCATAGTTCTCTGTTTTGTTTCTTATGCAGGGTGTAGCGATCATGTTCATGAAAGCTTGTGAGAAATTAAATACACTGTAAAAAGTAAAACATTGAATCAACTTAAAAATTTTTCTTCAATAGGTCGCATAAAAAAATTAGTTAAATGAACCAAATTGAATTACATTAAAAAATTACACTCAATAGAATTTCATTTGGTTCCCTCAACTAATCTTTTTTAATGTGTGACCTATTGAAGAAAAATGTTTAAGTTGATTCAATGTTTTACTTTTTACAGTGTATTTGTCATTTACCCAAGTAACAAGATCAGCTGTACTGAAATTGACTTACACTAACATAAAAATACACTGCAAGTAACATTTTCTGCTCTATGTTTTTAATGTCAGTTTCATGTAGTTCAGCTGGTTCTTATTACTGCATATCTGCAGAGTTGCCAAGTGTAATGCTACACACCCGCGCACGCATAGTCAAACCTGACCTTTGTCCAACAAGCTGCAACATGAAGGAAACCATTCTGCCAGGCTTAGTGCAGTGGCTGAAGGAAATCGGCTCTGTCAGGACTGGAGAGGCTGATTAGTTTGATCTCAGACCTGTGTGCACCCCTGCACCCAGTCTCTGAGTTAATATGGACCGTTGAAGGCATCAACCAAGAACAAATGCTGCCCTTTTGAGTTTTTGACCATTTTCTACCTACAAGTCAAGCTATTCACCACAAAACTGTATGTTTGTGTACTTACGTGTTGAACTGTTCAGCAAAGATGAGGTTAGTTGAGGTTCCGGTGATGGTGATGAGTCCACCGATTGTCGCAGCATAGGTGATGCTGAGTGACAGACATTTACAGATCATGTGATCCCTCTTGGTGGGGTACTGGGAGTCTCTCCTCATCTTCACTCGCTTCACATTTGGGATTTCAATCGCAACCTAAAACAAAGAGAAGGCCATTTTATACATGAATGATAAACATATATGTATATATTTTTTACTGTTCTCTACAAAATAACTGAAAAAAAACCTAATTGAATCAAAATTTTGGAGATGATTTCTGCTGCTGAATAACATCTGTCTGGAGCATGTTTTTCAGTTTCAGTCCCTGCCTCTATTATTTCCTTTATTATCTAAAAAGTTCCTGACCTGCGGCAGGTGTCCATTGGTGTGTCTGATGAACTCTGGCCTGAAACCTAAACCATTAACCTCTCCAGTCTGTACCCAAGAACAAGAGACAGGAACACAAACCACTTTAAAACACTTGTCAGCAGAGGATCTTTTGATTTGTTCAGAGAAAGAAATAAAACTGTACCTCACTTAGTGTAGACAGCTCCTGTTTGGTGCAGTTGTTGCTGGAGCAAGAAAAACAAAAGATGTTTAAATAAAGCTTTTGAATAAAGCTGTAAACACTTTTTCTTTCTTACAAATCTGCCATTATGAAAACAGAAATCTATTAAATGTGATTCAACATATGCGGTGACTCATTTCTCTTAGATGTGCAAAATGATGAAGAAGAAATTGCAGGAAATTATGGAGAAGACAATGATAGTACTGATGTTCTTCCCACACCCACTGTGCACACAAACACACACTCAGTACCTGTCATTGCGATAAAGCAGTTCTAACTGGTTTTTGTCCAGGTTTTCTTCTTTTTCTGAAATAGAATAGAAACAAGAAAAGTCATTATTGCACTGTAAAAGTTCTTAATTTGTCAATAATGTCAGCTTTTTTGTTTTTTTGTGGGAGGCTCTGATAGTCCAGTGACCTCCCCCTCCTGCAGCGGGGCCTGGCTTACCGCTGTCCTCCTCAGGGGACTCGGCGGTCTCGGAGTCATCATGGCTGTCAGCCAGGCCGGTGCAGATGAGCTGCTGCAGCACAGCCTCCGCTATGGGCATCACCATGGCTGTGGTGGACGTGTTACTGAGCCACATGGACAGAAACACGGTGCAGCACATGAAGCCCAGCACAAGCCTAGAAGAGAGAGATTATGAACATGCATTCATGTTTGTCTTTACTTCTTTGACCTCCTGAGAGCCTGGAAAGTAAAAGTTTTAGTTTAGTTTCTTTTTTTACATGATATAACTGCCTTGATTGGAAATGGCATACTGCAACAGTTTTGTCTAGATGCATTTTTTAATTTCTTTTTATGGAATACCCTTTGCAGTGGACAGTGGTTTGGTTTGATTTATTTATTTTAGTAAAGCTGTGAAATTCTTGTCCCTTCCAGAGAACAAAAATGTCTGGTCATAAAGGCACAACAGGTTGTATGTGTGAATGTGTGACAGTTTATTTGTGCTGCTCACATGCCAGGTTTGGCCCCTGCAATCATCACCATGCGTAGAGCGATCCGTTTGTGCAGATTCCACTTTTCTATGGACGCTGCCAAGCAGATGACTCCCATCAGCAGCAGAGTGGTGTCTTTACAGTACTCTGCTGCTACCTGAGCACAAACACAAAACACACAAACACAACATGGAGTTAATCCATTTCAGAAGAAGATTTGTTAAATATTTTTCACAGCTGGATTTGAGGAGACGATTGGGGTGGGCACTTCTGCTTTTCCATATTTCACCCACTTCCCTACTTCATCCTCATGTGTTTGGATCAACATTTACAGTTTGCCATTTGTTCTTTTTAATCTGCTCCACTTCCCACCCACAGGGTTCATAGCCTCAGTGTGTTGTATAAGCCTACGCCTTCTCACCTCTCACCTAAAACCTGCTGCACTTCCTCCAAGTGGGACCGCCCCTCACATTATACACATGACTCCATCCCCACTTGTCACTCTTTCAACTGTACTATTTGAAATATGGTTAGGAAGGTTTAACCATCTTCATAAAACAGCTTGTCTGGCTATTTAAATTTTACCACAAGCAAAACATTCTCTTCCTGACATTTTAACAGTGCGATTACATTTACATTATTGAAATTAGAAGTGTAGAACTGTATTCATAGTCCCTTTAGTTCAACTTACAATCCCATCTGAAGCTGCAGACTGAATAACAGCATTAGTAAAGGAAGGGATTAGTGAGTTTAAATACTGACAAATACTGACAGATGTAAGCCGCTGAGAGCTGAGACTGGTTTCAATACATATTTTCACACATTTTATTTCAGGTACTTCATACACAGAAGAAATGTAGATCTACTGACCTTTCAGACTAGTTCTCTAACCCTTTCATTTACAGTTTCTATTCATCACTCAGTTCAGTGATTGTTCCATTGACACCCTCTTCAGTGTCATTAGGGCTGGATAACGTCCTGATATTTTCAACACTAACACCTTGGCTGGTTCCTCAAAAGGAGTTTTTTTTTTTTAATTCCAATTCATCAAAAAGAAAATGGTGGGACAAATCTTTGTTTTTTTGTTTTTTTTTTCGCCCCTTCAGTTGTAGGGCATAAGATTTAAATCTATTTACCAATGCATGAATTTGTCTTTCAATTAACGTAATTATTCTCTTTTTATTGAAAGAAAGAATTTTTACAGCACACATACAAACTATATACATCCAGAGAGCATACAAAAAAAAAAAAAGAAAGACATTCACAGCAACTTATTGCCACTTTTATATACAGGACCTCAAAACAAGGACCGAATAAATGAATATACACAAGAAAAAGCAAAACACATTTCCTTCAAATTAAGGATTTTGAGTCCATATTCATGCAGTCATTTCAACAAAATCAGGTTTCAAAAGCTTCACATATCTCACATATTTTGCCATTCCTCATCTGTTATTGTTAGAGCTCCCTCTTTCTTCCATTTCTCTTTTATGTATCTTGGTGAGTGAGTGTTAAAATTGTGGAGGCCTTTATATAGTTGTGATATGATGTTTCTTTTTATGTCTGATTTGTATGCTTTTGTAAACAGCTGGATGAAGGGTTCACTGAGTTCTCTGATGCTGGTCTTTTTGATATTTTGGTTGAAGATACCTATAGAAGTCCTCCTTTTCCAGAGAAAACTTGTCTTTTAATGTTTGAAAACTCATCAGTTCATCTGTCGTTTAACATAATTAAATTCATAAAAATGTCCAAAAGTCCCAAGTGAGCAGCATGCACCAACACTGACAACATTTGTTCCCAAGGTATTGACATTTATTATCAAATTACACAACAATTTTTGACTTTAGACCATTTGAAGCATAAGCTCAGAATGCAGGTATATTAAGTTGTTCACCAAAACTTGACTTCAGTTGTGTGTATGTACATATATGCAAGTAGTCACAAGTGGGTTCCTCTCAGAAGGGGCTAGGGGTGTGGGACAAACTGAGAAATAGACCGAAATTGTTGCATAAAGCTTCTCTGTTGGCATATTTGTAGAACACCATCACAAGAGGCTTACAGCAGTGTTAACAGGCTGCTTTGTCACTGTTTGTCGATGAGATTTTGTCACATGAAGCCTGCAGCTCTCATTTATGTAATGCTGAAGTTGAAGTTAGTAATAAATACAGAGGAAACTGGTATAGGTACAAATAAAAGCAGTGATGCTCCAGTTGTTTCCAACAGTAAAACTAATCAAAATCTGGTGGCTCAGTAAAAATATGAGAGCAGAGATAAGATTAAAGAACACTGATCAGTATAACAGTGAAGACAAATACCACTCACAGAGTCATGATTTACATATGCACACAAATAGAGCACAACTGCATCTTAAAAGTTCATGACATTTGAGTATAACAAAATTGCTTTGTCATTTCACTCACTGTATGTTCCCTCTTACTGCACATGCAGTATGTTGATCTGATTGACTCACTCTACCCCCATCATAAACAGAAATCTTGTCTTTTACATTTGCCCTACAACCTCATATTGCTGTTAAGTCCTACTGCCTTCCCTGGATAACAGCGCATCCTACTAAACAGGGGCAAACAGAGTCTAACAAAATAGGGCATGAAAATTCTTCAATATTACAGCGCAGAATAGCTTAAAAGGTTTCAGGTCCCACATAAGTTTTGGCCTTTGTATAATGGATACTCTTCAATATAGAGAAATTAGAAATATAAATTCCACCCTAACCGTAATTATATCCTGATGGATTATAGAAATCATTGATGGGTGTTTAGTTAAAAATAAATTAAATCCCTGATCAGATAGTGTAAAGAGACAATGTTTCCAGTGCTGATTTACAGGATATAATGGGAAGTTTTATCTTGTTCTTGAGGACTGATAAAGAACAGACAATGGTAACCTGATAATAATATATGATGAAATGATGAATCATGTGATAAAAGCATAAAGCATTATGATGCAGCTTTACTTGTCTTTGCTCATTTTGCTTGCTTGTTTTAGTTCACAATTTCATTGTAAAGCACATTTAATGTATAAAGTACCGTAACTCATCTGTTTTCTTTTTTAGGCAAACAAGCATGGAAACAGCTGAGCACAAGATATTGGGAAAAGTCAGCTACGTATACATTGCACTTCAGTGTTTTTTAATGAAATCGGTGATTACTAAAAAATAAAATAATCCAAAATATAAGACTATATTATCGTCATGAACCAAAATGTGACCTCATTACACAATAATAGCAATAGTAATGACAAAATAATA
Organism: Ostorhinchus rueppellii; assembly: GCA_030068375.1. Taxonomy (NCBI): domain Eukaryota; kingdom Metazoa; phylum Chordata; class Actinopteri; order Kurtiformes; family Apogonidae; genus Ostorhinchus; species Ostorhinchus rueppellii. The sequence goes on from JAQQZY010000005.1 coordinate 790,827, forward strand.
AAAAGATAAAATAATTTATTTGTTGCATTAACTACAGTATTATGTGGCAGTCTAAAAGGAATGATTGGATGTAGTATTCAGTTATTCTGTAACCTCACCTTGTATATCAAAAAATACAATCCACCAGTATTCTTGCTTACTCTAAGTTTTTTCTTCTGTCTTTTTTCAGTCTCTGTGAAATGTACACAGAATATACATAGCACACAGAAAGTACACAGCAGACAGACTAACCTCACTGGACTTAAGTACCCCAAATAATGGGTAGAGGAAGGCAGGGACCAGGGCAGCAGCACCCAAGGGAACAGCCTCAGATACCCAGTAGACTGCCGTCACCATCAGCACATAGGCACAGCATGCCTCCTGCAAAAAGGAAAACACATATTATGAATGCTTCATCACCAACCACATTTGTCATGGAACCTTTATTCTTTTTTCTGCAAAACACTGCAAGTATAATAAACATTGGAACATTCCTGGATCAAGATTGACATTCAATGTATTGATCCTGTAAGATATTAGTTCCCAAACATTTGCAGCATAAGATCAAATTTATCTTCTCAGGGCCCAAATTTATATATTAAAATAATACATTCTGAATTGATATACACATTTTACTGACTCCTGGCAAAATACTGCTGAATACAATCGCTTCTAACACTGACAAGTAAAGTTAACTTGGCAGCAACACACTGATGCCAAGTGACAAACAAAACGATGTAAATACAAACCCATGACAAACTTTTCACTGTTTTTGCATGACAACATTTCTTTTCTTTTCTTTTTTTTTTGCCTTGGTACTGATGTTTCACTTGAAGAGGGTTTTTTTTTTTGTGATGTTTTATGTGATACTGTATTTAATTTATTCTTATGCACCTACAACATAAAGCAGTATGTAAAGCAGATTGGCTTCTCTCCTCTGCATTTTGTGGCTTTTGTGTGGCCAACATTTATAAACTTTTCCAGAGAACGCTATTCTTCTTCTACATTTCCATATCAGATTATAGTTCGGTATTTTATTGTTCCAAACAGCAACCAAAGAAGACCAAAGAATCCAGTATATACAAAGAGCACGTTTATAAAGCAGACCATGCCGAAGAAGCTCAATGAACACTTATAAAATCGCACATTTCTCTTTGTGCAATCAGAAGACAAATCATAAGACATTTTGGGGCCTTTGTTTTCTTGCAGCTTAATTATTGAAACCACAAAAAAAAAAAAAAACAAAACCAAAAAAAACCTCTTCACTCTTTAAAACACATTCCTTCATCTGCCATTTTTCATCACAGTCAAGGTGTGATGTTCAAAAGCTGTTATCAAAGCATAATGCCATACTGCTTTATTCATATTATAGAAATGTAGAAAGCAACAAATCATTTCAGTGCACAATAAATATCTAGAGGATCTTCCAAATGAACACTTTCTTTACAGATGTCAAATAGCATCCATTAGACAACTGCTAACATTAGCATTCAACTACTTGTTGGATACTGGTACATGATAAAACAGGAAAAGTGTAAATTAATTCTGACAAATAACAAATATAATAATATAATTAATATAAGTGTTTTTGAGGCACACTTTTCATAATTAAATTCACCTTTCCTACATCATGCAACACCATCAATATATTAGCAATTAACTGCTTACCACTACATGATAATATTAGCTCTCTTTTTTTTACTTTCTTGTGTGTTGTTTTACTTTGAAATATGATATCCATCCAGATATTTATTCCCTATTGTTCAGACGTGTGAGAAGAGCATGCCAACAGAGCAAAATGGGTGGATATGGCCTATGAAATATAAAACAAGCCAGGGGACCATTAGCTTATGTTAGCTTAGCTTAGTTCATTTTACGTTAGAGTAGCTTAGCTTAGCTTAGCTTAGCAAACAAACTGGGAAAAGATTGAAGCTGCTAGCATGGCACATATTATGGTATTCCAGGTGGCTAAAGGTAGGTTTGTCGTTGATTTATTTCACCTTTACTTGCATCGTTAATGCTAACTAAACTAAGATAACCCAGGGTCATACATGGATGAATACCAAGGAGATGGGTTTCTCATCCTGTTTAAAATGAGCTGCACACAGTAAATATACTCCCATAGTCCTACTGTCTTTCACACATGAACCAGTGCTGCATTAATCTGGATATGGTTATATAATATAAACCTACCAGCTCCTAATGATGTTCTGTTGCAACACTAGCAGGCTTAGTGACACGTTCTCCTCCTTCAAAACTAAAGAGGAAACTTGTGACATTTTTTAAGAGCTCATGAAAATGACCAACCTTTCACAGGCCTTCTCCTGCACATCGCTCTGTTAGAAATTATTGCTCACACACTCAGTATCACATGGATTTAAGACAACAATCTGATCATAAATTATATTTCTTTTGCTGTTTTTTTAAACCCTGGCTGAGGATGTGATATTTTGCTTTGGACATTTGTTTTGCTTGTTATTTACCCCCCACATTAATGTTCCCACTCGCTGCCACATGCTGCGTGCCTGTAGTACTTTTACGTAAGAAGAACATTCAGTATCACTGCTTTCCAGTAACAGGTCATTTAATCTGAAGTTAATAAACCCAGAGATGGAGAATTAGCAGCAGGGTTCCATTAGGAAGCGTGTCCAGACCTGTGCCGACGTCACAGGCTTTTAAACTGTGGATTTTAAAGAAATCAATTATTTTTAAAAGAAGAAACACCCATTAAGTGTGCCCTTTAAGCTTTCTACATTGCCGCATTTTATTTTCAGTACTGTAAAGCATATGGACAGTGTGACTTCCACCATCACAAGAGCTGTAATGCTTAAAAAAAAAAAAACACTGCTCTGTAAGGACTCACAACCTGCAAAGCAGCGTCTGTCATGTACACATTCATGACTGCTCATTGTCAGGTGATGAGACAAGATGAATGAGAGAATATTTTGCTGGATTAGTCATTGGATGTCTTTAAATCACATGCTGTGACCCACATCTTACAAATAGTCTTTTTACACTGGACAAAAGACTTAAGAGTAACATAATGGTAAGATACTTCAAAATAAATTTTCCTTTCATTTCCTTTTCATTTCATTCACTGATCTATAGCAGCTAGAGAGAGAGAGAGAGAGAGAGAGAGAGAGAGAGATGATTCTAAAGAGATACCTAAAAGCTAAAGAGAAAATGAATGAGTTATTTAGTGACATCTAACAGCAAAGATTGCACCACTCTGCTGTCATCATGACCCTGGCCAATGACGGTTACTAAAAACTTCATTTTGTATGTGCGTTCTTGGCTTTTTAATTAAGAGTACACAGATTTGTATCCACTCTGAAACACAGGGGAACTGAATATTGGATCCCACCTGCTGTTAAGTGGAAAAAGCAGTCCTTTACAAGCTACCCTTATAAAATAGGTGATATGAAAGGTGATATGCAGCTTATTCTAGGTTAAAAATCTAACAATTCCCATTTTCAGGTGACTATGCATTAATACAACAATAGGTACGAATATTTTTGAACACTTTAAGGCACACTGCAAATGTAACTATAAGTTAGGTAATAGGTAAAAGGTTTATTAGTAGCAAAATAGCCTTAATTTGACTTTAATCACTGGTTTACAAGTAAAATGCTTCCAGAATAAATTTTAGTGTTAGTCACTGATAAAAAAAAAATTTTAAAAATCAAGTCGAAATACTGGTTGGATTCCAAGACAGTCTTGGGTCAAAATGTGAAATTTGGGAATTAACAAGAGAATGTGTTTAATTCCAAAGGAATATCTGTCTCAGAGCCACAAATCCACTTCAAAACACTGTCTGCACATGACATTACATTTACTTTACAGGTTCTGTCTAGTGGAAGATTTATGAATCTGTTCTATAAATGTAGAGAAACCAATGTATATGTGTAATAACACTTTATCAGATACCTTGAAAACATAGGCTAACCAGCACTTTTGTCTTTTTTTTTTTTCAATTAATCTCATTAAAATACATAACATTTAGTACATTTAATTTCTGAGGCAGCTAATTTCTAATAAATAAATAAATAAAATTGTAGACCAGTGAATGTCAAGTTTTAAGCATAGCCTTTGGCTGAAGTACAGGTATAGTAAGACACACTAAAACTACAACTTGTGCTCATTTTAGATGTTTTACAGTAGGTTGAACTTGCAAAGAGGAAGGAGGCATTTCCAGGCATTAAGCACAGCTGTCGGATTAGGCTGTGAATGGAATGAGGTGTTTGGGTTCATAATTAAAGAAGGCTTTGCTGAAGACAATGTTACAACAATATGTGCCTCTCCAGAAACATAGATTTTATAAGACATGGGCATAAATTTGGACATAAGAGAAATAGTTCACATTATAACCAAATGGCAACTTAAAGGGTTTTTCATACACAACCGCTCCTTAAATGAGGCTGACTTGAACTCACTTTGACACAGCTTCAGGAAGCCATTAATCAAGGATCTAATGATGAGATTAAAGATCAGTAAAGGGTTAAACTGTTCATTTGTTGGACTAACAAACCTGGATAGAGGAAAAACAGGTACAAGAAAAAAAATGGACAGATAAAAGACAGAGATTTACTGATGGTCTGATTCAGCTGTCACACATCATTGATTATTGGTCTGGATTTATCAGATGTTTGTTGCCGAACTCAAAGACTGTCCTTCAATCAGATCCAGTGCTTGATTTTCTTTGTTCTAGATATGCAAATTGAAGTCATACTGCTGGATAAGCAGAGAAGCAGGTATCACTGAACAGACTTTATACTGAGACGTGTCAAGAGCACAAGTCAATACATACTGAAATAGAACAAAGTTTGCTTTTAGGTTACAACTGATTTGTTCTTTCAGGAGCTGTTAACGATATAGTGTTCTGTTTAAAAACGAGACCAGATAAATTGTAATATAAAATGTTTCTTGTGGTTTGTTTTCATATGAAATGAAAAGCAATATAAAGAAGGAAGGTGTAACTGAAATTAGGGAATGGCCTCGGTGGTAGGCCCGAAAAGTATTTTAAATGAGCTGAAAGGTGACTTGACTTTCTGCAGGGTTAAAAGAATGTGATGTTGGAGTGACTGAGGTGAAACGAGTGACGCTTGAGCGTGCATGTGTCTCAGCAGGCTGCACTACATTTACACTGTCGAGGTTAAAGGGTTTGAGCGCCAAAGGAGCTCTCTATTCCGGTCAAATTACTTCCTCTGAAGGATCATCTCATAAAATAATATGAGGATTTTTTATTTTTTTTTTTTCACAAGAGGAACAGGATGTAAAATTTCCAATCAAAATCTTAAATCATTCAGCAGTCAAGCCTATTTGGCTGTAAACTGCTTTGCAAAAAAACAACAACAAAAAAACCAATCCTTAATAGCTGATAAGATGAGGATTACATGTGATACTTGAGCATGTGTTGTTTCATTATTAATATCTAACTATGACACAAACATCTGCATGCGCTATAAAGTTATTTGGTATCTATTATTTTATAGTTATAGTGGAGTAGAGTAGAGTAGAGTGTAGTGTAGTGTAGTAGAGTGCAGTGGAGTAGAATGTAGTGTAGTATAGTAGAGTGTAGTGTAGTAGAGTGTAGTAGAGTAGTATAGTAGAGTAGTGTATAGTTTACTGTAGTAGAGTAGAGTGTAGTGTAGTAGAGTAGAGTAGTATACTAGAGTAGAGTGTAGGGTAGTAGAGTAGAGTAGTATAGTAGAGTGTAGTGTAGTAGAGTAGAGTGTAGTGTAGTGCAGTGTAGTATAGTGGAGTAGTATAGTAGAGTGTAGTATAGTATAGTAGAGTATAGCTAACTGCTATTATATCACTTTTCTAATATGAGTTGTTTTTTATTTCAGCATATATCTTCAAATATACCGTGCTAACCCATAAATAATAATAAAAAATAAAAAAAAGATACTATTAACATCAGTTAATTTTTGGCCAAACAGCATTATGTGGTGGCAGCGTGGTGACATCGGCTGAAACACAACCAGTGAGCACAAAAAGACAGATCCTTTGAATGTCAATGATACATGAATATCAGTCCTGTTTCATGAACCACAAACACATGCAACTCAAAGGAGCTCATTTATAACACATGAACATACCTGTCAACATAAAAAACACCAACTCTTACTTATTACTTAGGCATTAGACTTAATTTTATTTATTTTTTAATCAGTATTAACCTTAAAGAAATACTGTTAATTTAAGTAGGTTTATCTCATGTTTAACATACTCGTTCCATTGGCCACTGAATCCATTTTAAATATAGTCATTCTTAATATTTCATGAATAAACCGACTTGAAATGACGTGGTATTAAACGATGTCAGCTTACATCTGTTTGTAAAACTACTGTTGGTATCTGTGTTCATGGCCCATATGGTGTCAGAGAATAAAGTCTTCACTGGCTATCTCTGGAATAAAGCCAGCTGTAATCTGAATGGTCCTGGTGATGTAGTATTACCTTCTTAACCTCATTTCAGTACATATATTTTCCTCATACCCCAAAATTTAAGAAACTGACAGGCCAGTTTTTGTCACATTGATTCTCTCATCAACTCACTGTTATCATGAATGAATGAGGAAATGATAGGTACCTCGGGAAAAAAGTGGCTGAAGACTCCTGATAGGTAGAACTATCCACTGAACTAATCGGCAGACTAAATATTTAAACTGAAAGCACATTAACACATAAAGTCTCGGATGTAAACAATGTAATCAAACATTTCAAGTAAATGAAGTGATCTAAACAACTTTTTCAGTGATTTTTAAATTCAGTATCTTCAGTCATTTCCATTATAATTTTGATTTTATTCATGAATAGTTTTAAGTTTTAGCTTTTTCTGTGTTGACAACCAAGTAAAAAGGCTGATCAGGCCTATTTCAAATGTCATTTACAGGCCAGAGGAGAGGAGTGGAGAGAAAAAGCAAATACCTATTGAGAGCTAAGAGATTACAGATTTTAACCTCTTGATGCCAATTGTCGCGAATTCGCATCAAACCTTCTCTGCTCTGAAATACAACCAAAATACTATCTACTTGAAAGCAAAAACATAAGTGATTTTTTTTTTTCCATAAGGCATCAAGGGGTTAACAGTATAAATTTTGATCGTCAGGATTTTAATATATGTATATTTATTTATCAACAAATCACGAAGTGGGCTTATTTGGAACACCCGTGGGCTTAAAGGGTACATTAAGTAGCCATTAAGCCTATCCCAGACTTCTGATATATTTTGGTAAGTTAAAAAAATAAAAATATTAAAAATTGGTGTAAATGAATTATTGACACTTCAAATGAGAGCTTAGACCACGGGTGCCAAACATGCGGCCCAGGAGCCAAATCTGGCTCACTAAAGGCTCCAGTCCAGTCCTGGGATGAATTTGTGAAATGCAAAAATTACACAAAAATATTAACAATCATTTGAGTTCAGGTTCCACATTCAGACCAATTCAACCTCATAATAACCTATAAATACTCAACTTCGATTTTTTTTCTCTTTGTAAATGTTTTCATGTACACTAAATTAAAGTAGAATTTTGCCAAAAAAAATCTGAACCTGAAATGTCTTAAGAGAAGTATGTGCGATTTTAATTATATTCCGCCTGTTACTAAATATTTTGTGAATCTGTAGAGCCACTGTGATCTATACGTTATAATGTACATATGGAAATGATCAACTAAAGCCCAATAGCGTTAAAATTACACTTTTTCTTCCCAGTTTGTTCATGTTATTCACATTGATTTTAAAGTATAGTTTGTAGAAGTAAACATTTCCATTATATAATTTTACTTTTTTCACTGTAAAACCTAAAGAAAAGTTTCAAGTTGACATTATTTATGTTATTGGGTTATTATTTTACTGGTCCAACCCACTGCAAAACAAATTTAGCTGAATGTGGAACCCTGAACTGAAATGAGTTTGATACCCCTGGTTTAGACTATTATTTTATTTTAACTAAACTGTTCTCACTTAGTGATTGTTTGTCTCTATATGTCAGCCCTGCGATGAACTGGCGACTTGTCCAGGGTGTACCCCGCCTTCGCCCCTA
>JAQQZY010000005.1:848733-860848 GCA_030068375.1 Ostorhinchus rueppellii
AATGTGAATACTTTAGTACTTTCACTTAAGTATGATGTTTAAAGAACACTTCAACTTTTACTCAGGTCAGTTTTTTCATATAGTACTTCTACTTGTACTCACTCCTCTACTCCAGTACTTTATACAGCTCCGATGAAAGCTGATGATTCAGTGTCAGTGATTCCAGCTGATGCTTTTCTTCTTTTCTTTGTCTCGTCTCATTCTAACCTTTGTTTGTCCCCTCTTTTCTCTCATTCAGGAGTCAGGAGAGTTTGCTGAAAGCTTCCCTGCCCGGCCTCTACCGCTCCGAGTCTCAGCTGTATCCACACGTCGTCCTACAGAGGGTCCCGACACCCACGGCCCCCTCGGCGCCGTCGGCTCCGTCCGCCCCTCTGTACCTCCACCTCCCCTCTTCATCTGCCGCCTCCTCTCCGGCCCACACATCCTCCCACTCCCAGCCTCACATCATGGCGCAGTACCCCACCCCGACATACCCACCTAACCCCAACACAGCAGTGCCCCCCTACCATCACCCGACCCCGGCGCCTATCTACCCCAACCCTAACCCGACGCCACAGCGGCCGTGGCAGTAGCTCCACCTCCCACTTTGAAGACAGACAGAACACACTGAGGAAAGATAAAGATTTCACTGCTGGAGACACTGAAAGAAAGAAAGCTGTTGTTTTTCTGGAAGTTGATGGTCTTTCCACATCCCTCTTTTCTCCCACTGAAGGGTTTAAAGCAGAGCAGACACAAAAGAAAAATGGAGAAAAGAAAACAGGAAAAGCAGCCAGCGTAAAAGATCCCTCTTTTTCTGCATGCTTGCTTGCTGAACATTTCTTGCATTGTGGACTCAACTGGAACTCAACACCTTTAGATGTATTTTTTTTCTTTCATGCTGCTTACTGACATGCTGCTGCTGAACTCTGGGCAGGAGGAGAACATCTTGCTTTTAATTTAGCTGCTAGCAAAGACAGTTAAACTCCAAGCAGCCAGTTCACACAGTCACACAGTTTTACTACAAGGTACTGATTCATCCACTCATCTGCAAGGACTTCTGCAGCAGGTGTCTCAAAACTTCAAGTAATGATTTATAAAGTATTTTTTTAAGAAAATTATCCCTATCAGCCCTAAGATGCACACGATCCATCCTAGACCAGAGTTTAATAACATACATGCACCAGTCAGCCATGACATTCTGACCACTAACAGGAGATGTGGTAATAATTTAGATTATTTCAGTACGAGGGCACCTTCTGCGACCTGGTGGTCTCACAGCAAGAAGGTCCTGGGTTCAGTTCCAACCAGGGACCTTTCTAGTTGGAGTTTACATGTTCTCCCCATGTTTGTGTGGGTTCTCTCCAGGAACTCCGGTTTCCTCCCTCCATCCAAAGACATGCACTGATAGGTTAATCGGCTAATCTATATTGTCCATAGGTGTGAATGTGAGAGTGATTGTTCGTCTCTATATGTCAGCCCTGCGATGAACTGGAGACATGTCCAGGGTGTACCCCGCCTTTGTCCTTAACCCTTTGATGCATATATTAGTCAACATTTTTTTCCTGTTTTCATTTCTCTATAGAAATGAAAAAAAAATATGTGATTAAATTTTTTTAAATTAACCTATTTTTTTTATGGAATTATAAAAATGTCCACTCAGCTGGACAACATTCATTTAATTTTTGAAGCAAAAAACATATATTTAAAACACAATATCACAAAGTGGTTTACAGTGTGAAAACTATGAAATAAAAGCATTTTTAATGCAGCTAATCTGATGTTTTCTCACATTTTAGCATACTCTAATACTAGTAATTACTTCATTGCGTAAATATGATAAAAAAAAACTCTTTTTCTTTAGAAAACTGTTAATTACACTCTAATAACAACTCGATTCACACAAAAGCATGTTACTCCGCATCAGGTTTATCATAGGCATAGTTATAGTAATTGTATGAATTACAGTGAATGGGATGATGCACACGTGCTGATATGGATCTGTTGGATTCATTTTTCTGTAAATCTTGCTAAATGATGAAACAACAGACAAAAGTTCAAACCATCTTGTTTACTTGTATAAGGAGAAAGGAAAAACACACAACACAACCTTCTCTGTTCTCCATCTTTTCCCTTCTGGCTAATAGTTTGTAGGAGTCTTCCTTTTATGCACATTTTCGGTTCACAAACAGAGATAAGGCAGGAGTCATAAGAACTGGTCAACTGGCTCTTTGTGAGAAAGTAAGCTAGTTTTCATAATTCTGGCCTTGACATTCCTCTCTGGGCACTGAAAGTTCAGTTTAATAAAAAAAAAAAAAAAAACAAAGTCAGTCCACACAGAAAGGTGCCAAATCACCATGAGAGAGAAAAATATCCTTTACATACATAATAATCATTATCAATAAATATAATAATCATGTATGTTAATCATTTATACAATATGATAATAAAAGAATAAACCCATCAGCAACTAAACAACTAAAGCCATGACGACATGAGAACAGCTGTAGAATAACTGTCCAGTGTAGGGACCACTGTGCATGAAAGGGTTAAGTAGCTGGGATAGGCTCCAGCTCCCCCAGCACCCTTAGTGAAGATAAAGCAGGTTCAGACAATGAATGAATGAATGAATGAATTAATGAATGCATGGCACTTTCCAATGGGTTGTACATATTAAGCAGCAGGTGAATATTTAATCCTCGAAGGTGTTGTGTGGGAAGCAGCAAAATGAGTAACGTAAAGAACTGAGTGACTTTGAGCAGGTCCATATTGTAACGGTGATGACCAGGTCAGATCATCTCCACAGCTGCAGGTCCTGTTAGGTGTTCCTGGTCTGCAGTGGTTAGTACCCACCAAAAATGAACAAAGGAAGGACATCCCAATCTCAGGACAGTTGATCATCTGTGGGAGGTGTTGGATGGATAAATAAAACCTGTTTTAGTGGAAAAAGGAGGAGCCATAGAATATCAGACAGGTGCTAATAATGTTCTACTCCCATAGACGGTTGGTTTGTTGGGATCCGGCTGTTCTTTATGTGACGGCGCTGCACCTCCTGGGCACTAGGGGCACTGTCAGTTATTTTTCAGACGGAGAAGTGAGCTGATCAGTTGCACCTGTGACAGGAGTTGCCTACTTAAACAGCTCCACCTGGACGTTCACTGTCTGGTCTGCTCTCCTGGACCATCCTGCCATGGTCCACGCCTCGGCTGGCTGTGTTTGTTGTTTTGTGTTTAGCTATCGTTACGTTTTCATTCAATAAATACCTCTTTGATTGTTACCGCCTCGTTCGTCTCCCTGTTTTGTCACAACCTCAGAGCCGGGTGGTGACATTTAAGTAGTAACCACTTTACTTTGGGGGGGAAAAAACCAACAACGTTTGGAGATGCTCGGACCCACTGATTCCTCCGTAGTTAAAGTAGCTCAGATCCTGTTCTGGCCCAGTTTGCTCTTTCTAACACATCCACATTGACGACTAAATGTAATGAGACAATGAGAATTAATCCCACTTTGCCTGTCAGTGGTCCTAATGTTACGGCTGTATATTCTTGTACTGTAAATAAATATATGTGGATAGCAAGCACACTTAACGCCACTGTTGCTGCAAGCTCTGATTGGAGTTTTCTGTTTATATGGATTTAATACTACTGTAATCATTTTTGCTCATTCTAAACAGAGCCCTTCTTCCTCACCAAACTCATGAACTAAATCTCCTATTTTTTCTGTCTGTTGGTTTCTCTGTCTGTACACAGTCTGTCACGTAATTATTCACAACAAAAGCTTGTTTTGACTTTTACAGTAGATGGGTTTAGGGACACGCAATCTGAAATACTGATGTTGACATAGACCTGGGTCAAGTTGTGTCATTAATTATTGCATATTGAATGAATTATTTACAGTAAAGTTTAAAGGCTCAGGATGAGGGGATGATAGAAATAATGCAGAATATTTTGTAATGGTTGCGTCATAAGTTTCTTACGAAGGCTCGCCAGCTGTTTTGTCCATGATGCACTGAAAATGCACAGAAATGCACTGAAATGTAAAGTTCAAGCCAAGAGCTGGAGGGACATCTGAACCAATGAACTGGGATCCTCTTAGATACCGTGGCTTCTCGTGACCGTTTTTAATCATTGACTAACTTTAACTTTGATTTTTTTCTTGTTCTATATGCATTTAAAACCATGAACCATGTGTAAGGCCCCCTTTGCTTCAGTTACTTTGGGTTTAAGGTTTTTGACTTTTTTTTTTTTCGTAGGAGGACTTGCACTTTACATATTTTCAAAGATGGGGGATGAATGACTTGGAAAGGATGGTCCAAGATATTTCTTTTACTGTAAACTCTGTTGTGTAATAACTGGACTGCCGTAAAACACAATAAAGAGATTTTTTTGTTTAGCTAAAGGAGAGTTCTTTGTGCGTAATTACTTTGCTATTTCTGACAGAGGAAGCGATGAACTGATGAGGGAAGAAATGGGAAAGTGAGGGGGAAGAGGCAGGAAGTACAGAAGTAGATGGTCTTCATTCATCATAGTGTCATGGCAGCTAAAAATTAGACAATGACCTAATTTCCGTGCAGTGACACACACACATATCCACACATTTATGTACATGTTGAGTTTTTTCCATCTGTTTAGATGTCTTATATTGAGTTGCATCCCTCTATAAAGACTTACCACAACCTTAACCCTTAAAGACCCGGTATTGAATTTTTAAATAGATTTCATCATTCTTAACCCTTTCATGCATAGTGGTCAGTACAGTGGACAGCTATTCTACAGCTAGATTCTTGTATTCACCCTATTCTCCATGGTTACTTGGGCGGCGCCATCTTGTTTATTTTGTGCTAGAACTTCCGGTGGTGCAGCGGAGTCATTGGTGAGCATATATATCAAGGGTCAAAAGAAGTGAGGTAAAAGGAACAGTATTATTTGTGCAGTCCGTGGTTGACACAATAATTATAAGAAGAAATGTTTGTCTCTTCAACAAGAGTGTTTTACTCACGGGAAGAGAAGGGCTGAATGTTGTGAGCCGGGGTGCGGTATTAAAAATGCACCTTGTAAAATTCACACCTATTTGGTATTTGCGCACATGTGCAAATGGGTTAGGGGTTAGGGGTAGGTATTTTACAAGATTTTAGCATACGCTAATTTTAGCACATGCGCAAAACTGGCAGGGGTACAAATTTTACAGAGGTTCATATTTTATCTGATACCAGCCTTTAATCTTTATCCGCCTCCTCGCGGTGAAGAAAACTGGCGTCTTTGGCTGAGGGCGCTGAACTTAAAAAAAACACCAAAAAAGCCATATGTGTGTTCATTTCACTTCGTGGATGGGAAACCTACAATCCACCACCATATCCTGAGAAATGGCTTAGCTGTGAAGCTCCGGAGCGACGTCTGCACCAACAGCTTGTGAGGTGATCAGGTAAATTCACATACAGTTTACTTTGCCCTAACGCCAGTTTGCTAAAGTAGATGCTAGCTACATTAGCTGTTAGCAGCTAACATTCTGTGACTGACTGCTTGTTCTGTTACTGACTGCTTGTTAACACACGGTTTAAAAGATTTTAAAACGATGTAGTTTAGGAGTAAATGCTTTAAAATAATATTAACCCTGGTTAAAGCGGAAGAAAAAAAGTAGTTAAAAGGGGCGGGGCAGAATAAGGTGAATATTCATGGGTTGTTTTAGTTCCATATCAGTCATCAGAGAAAAAAACACTGGTAGGTTAATCTGTTCATGCCATGAAATTGACAATGTCACAAAACTGGTATGTAAACACTGGAAATGGAAATCACCTGGATTTTAAAGATAAACATGTACTTCTTTGCATGTAAGGTTGGAAAATGTCCTGTAAACACCTGCTCATTTGTTTTGTGTCTGTCACGTATATACTGTGCATGTTAATGTGTTCGTGTGGCTCAGTGGGGCTCTGAAAGAAGGACCTGAGCCGAGAGAGGTGCTGCAGAGGTAAGGGGGCTGCTCTGTATTTCATTTTCTTTTCTTTTTTTTCGTTTGTTTGTGTTTTTGTTTTTTGTTTTTGTTTTTTTTTTTGTCTGCATTTATTCTCATAGTTTAACACCACAACTCAACTTTCAACTGTCAACTTATTATGAGATTGATGCGTATTTTATTCTTGCTGCCAAATATTTTGCTATTTAGTGTGTGACCAAGCTAAGATGTCATTCTTTATTCGATTTTCCTATTAAGAACCAGGGAGGACAGTGCTAGGGTGACCAAATTTTGACGTCAGAAAAAGAGGATACTCGGCCTTGGCTCTAGATACTTAAATGATATTTGAAGTTTACTGAAAGATGCCATGTGCCTTATAACCAGTATTCGAGTTGTAAAAAAAACAAAAAAAAAAAAATGGAGATGCTAATTGGTCCCGTGAAAAACAATAAAACCGGACATTTTCATGAGTTCATTAAACACCCCGGACGCCCCAGACAGGCTGTAAAAAGAGGACATGTCCGGGGAAAAGAGGACGTATGGTCATACTAGACAGTGCTGCACCGTAGTGAGTTAATAAGGTCTGTATTTCATTTTCTTTCAAAAGCTTGATTAGCAAACAGAAGTTTCCCTTGACTTCTGCTATTATTTATTTCTATTGTTGTTGTTGAAGGTATAGGTACTGAATAGATACAGTACACTGCAAAAATCTAAATCTTACCAAGTGTATTTTTCTCATTTCTAGTCAAAATAACTACATGCAGTGATAACACGGCAGGGCTGTTCCTCTGAGCTGACGACCAAAAATAATCCTCCACATGACGCAGAAACAATCACCAAACAGCCAAATATGACCAAAAGAATCTAGTGATCTAAAATGTTAAAAAAACAACAACTTTTGAACCATTGACTCTAGGTTAGTTTAGTTTAGTTTAGTTTAGTTAAGGTTATTTTAGTTTAGTTTAGTGAAGTTTAGTTTAATTTAGTGAAGTTTAGTTTAGGTTAGTTTAGGTTAGTTTAGTGTAATTAAGGTTACTTTAGTTTATCTTAGTTTAGTTTAATGTAGTTTAGGCTACTTTAGTTTAGCTTAGTTTAGTTTAATGTAGTTTAGGTTATTTTAGTTTAGTTTAGTGTAATTAAGGTTACTTTAGTTTAGTTTAGCTTAGTTTAGTTTAATGTAGTTTAGGTTAGTTTAGTTTAGTGTAATTAAGGTTACTTTCGTTTAGTTTAGCTTAGCTTAGTTTGGTTTAATGTAGTTTAGGTTACTTTAGTTTAGGTTAGTTTAGTTTAGTGTAATTAAGGTTACTTTCATTTAGTTTAGTTTAGCTTAGTTTAGTTTAATGTAGTTTAGGTTACTTTAGGTTACTTTCATTTAGTTTAGTTTAGTTTAGCTTAGTTTAGTTTAATGTAGTTTAGGTTACTTTAGTTTAGGTTGGTTTAGTTTAGTGTAATTAAGGTTACTTTCGTTTAGTTTACTTTAGTTTAGTTTAATGTAGTTTAGGTTACTTTAGGTTACTTTCATTTAGTTTAGTTTAGTTTAGTTTAGTTTAGTTTAGTTTAGTTTAAATTCAAATTCTGAAAACTTTATTTGTCCCCGAGGGGGAATTAGTTCCAGTTACAACTGACCGAGATTATATTAAAACAACAGGATACACACTGGGGTACAGATAATGCATCAGAACACAGAAATAACGTGTGGTGTGTGCGTTTGTGCTGACACCTTCGTACTGTCCTCCCTATTCCAGCTGAACATATGAGAAGAGATAGCGACGAAGCTTCTGTTTACATTCCATCCTGGAGACTTTAGAAGCTGTCCTTGAAGCAGGAACACAGTAGCCAAAGAAGAAAAACAATTTCTGATAACCCACAGCTAATTCATTTGTACAGAGTGAGTCCCGTGTCGCCCTGATCCATAACCCCTTTTAAAACAAATACAGGAACCTCCAAATTTATCTGAAACCGCCACAATCCAGCCGAGCTCCAACTTCCTCCAAGTTGGCATCTATCTTCTTGCAGAGTTCAGGAACCGAGTCTATTTATGGTTCTGCTCCGTCAGTGTGAAAGTCTGAGCGTTGAACACACTGACCAAACCGTTGTACTTCAACTCCAACCACTCAACGCACACTTGAAGAGCTGTCAGCTCCTTCCTAATCTTGCGGTACCCCAAGATTTCACAAGCTCCAATCAGTGAAAAAGAGTACCATAAATCCAAAAATCCAGACGTCCTCTGCATCCTCAATGGCCAATGTTGCAATACACACTGAATTCCATTTTTCCCAGGAATCCATCGCATATCCAACGGGATAGGTTCCTGTGGGGCAGGCAGCTTCTCCAGTTTCCTGCTTTTTTGTTGAGAAAATCTGATCAATCGCATTCAGGGACCAGCTGACCAAATCCATTTTGCCCGTTTGTCTAGAGTGTGAAGAGAAGCTTAAAGTCAGGGCGAACGAGACAAGACAGTAAAGCAGCGGAACAGATAAGGGAGACAATGTCAGAGCGACCATCCTCAAGGAGAGCCGGAAGAAAAGTTTAGTTTAGTTTAGCGTAGTTTAGTTTAGTGTGGTTTGGTTTAGTTTAGTTTAGCTTAGCATAGCATAGTTTAGTTTAGTGTAGTTTAGGTTACTTTAGTTTAGTTTAGCATAGTTTAATTTAGTTTAGTTTAGCTTAGTTTAGGTTGCTTTAGTTTAGTTTAGTGTTGTTTAGTTTAGTTTAGTTTAGTTTAGTTTAGTTTAGTTTAGTTTAGTTTAGCGTAGTTTAGTGTAGTTTAGCATAGTTTAGGTTACTTTAGTTTAGTTTCATTTTATTTTTTATGGGAGATTCAGTGAACATCTGCAAAATGGATTCACCAGTAAATCCTGTGTAGTTTAACAAAGGATAGTGGTTGTCGACACTTGTTATGTTTCGGTGATGATATATTTAGTTAAAAAAGAGTCACTTTTTCTTCAGTTGTGTCTGTTTTGATAGAATAAACATTTAATTTTCTCTGAGATTTTACAAACATCTGAATGATCCATAAATTAAATACAGGAAAATAACTAATTTTCACTGAAACATGCAAAATGCAGAGGATTGCAAGATCCTAAACTGATAAATCACTAAGAAAAAAGTAAATGCAGAGTTCCCCTTCTATTTATTACTATAATGACATGTATTAAATATGATTATCGTACGTAGCAGTAGTGGTTAGATGTCGTCAGCATTTGTAATTGGCTGTCTTTCTCTGAATTGACAGGATACTTTCAGGTCAACGAGCACATTTCAGTGTGAGATGGATCGACCCATGTACAACTCCAATAACAGGTTCTTTGAAAACCTGTATACCTACTGTCAGGAGCGAAGAGAGAACATCTGGTTCACAGCTGACATTCTGATCCTGGTCACAGGCACCGTGGCTAATGTTCCTTGGCTCTGGCTGTTTCTGAGAGACAGGACGTCACTGTCGGCTGCAAAGGTTGGTACACATCTCACTGCTTGTTCTGATGGATTTTTCCAATGATTTGCAGGAACCAGTCTTATTCTGTCATTTAATTATGGTACATTTATTTTATGTTTATATATTATTGTATTTATTATTTATTTATTTTCTTTATTTGTATATAAATTTTATTTCTATCAGAATAGTGCATCATATTTCATTTTCTGAAAGTCTCTGGATGTTATTACATTGTTCATTTGCCTTTTTTTCTACAACTTTGAGGAAATGTCATTCATGCAAATTATAAACACCTTCATGTCCAAATCTTTGTCTCAGGTTCTTGCGATGAACCTAGTCATAATGGACATCATCTACCTGTCCATAGTACCTGTCTCCTTAATCAGTCAAAGTTTGGAAGAAAAAAACAACATCACATATTCAGGTGAATATAGAGTTTCATTCATCCAGAAAAAATTAGTATCTAGTTTTTAACTTCTGCAGATTCCACTCTTGTAGCATATATCAACCAGGTATGGAAATGAACCAACGAATATTTGTGTTGTTGAAAGAAAACGATAGAGTGGTGAGACTGTGACTCATACTTTATAAAATACACTGTAAAAAATCTAAATCTGACCAAGTGTATTTTTCTCATTTCTAGTTAAAATATCTCATCACATTTAAAATAAGACAGAATCACCTAAAGAGTGACTTTTCAGTGAGATATAAGAACTTACGTTTAGACAATAGACCTTGAAAATCTTATTTCAAGAATTTGTACCAGGTCATTTTCACTTGTTCCATTGGCAGATTTTCTTAATTCAAGACTTTTCATCACTTTCAATTTTAATCATCTCTTCCTTGACCCAGAGCGGACTTATCCTGAAAATTTCATCAAAATCCGTCTGTAACTTTTTGAGTTATGTTGTTAATAAACAAACAAACCAACAAACAAACCCTGGCAAAACCATAGCCTCCTTGGCAGCGTAGGTAATAAAACCAATATCAAATACAGAGCAGAACAGTAGAATAAAATAATAATGCATTCAAAAACATTCACTGTTGACGGTGCTAGAACAGGACGTGCTCTCTGAAGACCTGCAGAGACGCCCTGGTGCTGGTAGTGCTCGGTAGGTCATCCACCAGCATGGGACCACCCATGAAAACAGCCTGGAGTGACCTCTGAAAGGTTTTAGGAGTACCAGATGAGCAGAGGGGTCGTAGGATCAGTGGAGCAGTGGGTATTAAACTGTTTATGTCAGTAAATTATTTTGGTCACCAGGGGATGTTTGGGTTTTTATGGGTTAATAATAAAGCAGATGCATCAATCTCATAAAAAGTGGACACCTTACTTGTCTTAAACTATGAGAATAAATGCAGACAAAAATAAATAGATAAAATATAATAATAATAATAATAATAATAATAATAATAATAACAATAATAATAACAATAATAATAATTATTATTATTATTATAACTAGAAAAGCACTCGGAGAATGCAGACCTCTCCCAAGTTAGTGTTTGTTTGTTTGTTTGTTTGTTTGTTTGTTTGTTTGTTTTTAAGGTAGTGTTTGTACTTTTTTTTAAAGTGGTGTTTGTATTTTTTTTTAAGGTAGTGTTTGTATTTTTTCAGGTAGTGTTTGTATTTCTTTTTTTAAGGTAGTGTTTGTACTTTTTTAAGGTCGTGTTAGTACTTTCCTCCACTAGATGGCAGTGAATGACCTCTTGCAACTCTGTGCCACCATGCCCTATCTCACAATGATAAAGAATCCTTTAAAAAGTTCTTGGATCCAGACGGTGATTCAAAACACCTCCAAAATGTAATCATCTCTTCCTTGACCCAGAGTGGACATACTCTGAAAATTTCATTAAAATCCGCCCATAACTTTTTGAGTTATGTTGCTAACAAACAAAGTTGGATGGTAACAAACAAACAAACCAATGCACAGTAAAACATAACCTCCTTGGCGGCGGTAATAATAATGCAGATGTCTTCTCCTGTTACTGCAGAACAAATCTACCTTCAGGTCCAAATAAAGTTAGTTTGACCTTGACCTTTACATCCCATCGCAGGCTGAAAACAGGTTAACTGAATGTACTTTTAAGAAACCTTGAGTTGCAACACAGAATCTTAAGCACTGACTGTTTACTAACTACGCACCAGCCTTTGCAGATCTTATGAAAGCAGAAAGCAATGATTCTAATTCACCACTGGAGGATGCAAGGAACGCCTTTGACATCATCCCCCTCATCGGCTGCCCGCTGCTGCTGACCTGTATGTGTATTGAACGCTACCTGGCAGTATGCAGACCGGTGA
This sequence comes from Ostorhinchus rueppellii, assembly GCA_030068375.1. Lineage (NCBI taxonomy): Eukaryota > Metazoa > Chordata > Actinopteri > Kurtiformes > Apogonidae > Ostorhinchus > Ostorhinchus rueppellii. The sequence continues at coordinate 860,391 of JAQQZY010000005.1, forward strand.
TGTACATGAAACTGAGGAAGAGGGAGTACCGAATAATGGTGTCTGCCGTGGTGTGGCTCATCACAGCGATCTACTGCGTCTCCACCTGTAAGTGTTGAGTTCCAGTCAAACGGTGGGTGCTCGTCATCGTTCTTGAACCATGTGAGGAATTATACTGAAATTAAGAGTGTAAAATGTGCAGTTATGTTGAGTCCATGTTCAGTCTCTAAACAAATACACCACTGACTTAACTCAATCACTGCCAGGCGTTTTCAGAACAGAAACCCCCATACTGCCAGAGGTTTTAGAGCATTTTCACTGATTTTTCAAGACTTACAGAATATCCAGTTCTAGGACTACATAAACATGGCACCCTTCAAAATAAAGTGTAAAGTCTCTTCTTTCATTCATTCATTCATTCATTTTCTATACCCGCTTAATCCTCATTAGGGTCACGGGGGTCGCATGGAGCCTATCCC
>JAQQZY010000005.1:968865-979447 GCA_030068375.1 Ostorhinchus rueppellii
ATGAGCTAACCAGCACTTTGGTCATTTATTTTCTGATTCATCTTATTAAACTATGTAAGATTTAGCACATTTAATGTGTGAAGCAGATATTTTCTAAGAAATTGTAGAGCAGTGTAACATGTAAACTTCCATTCAGCCAGCTGCAGCATTAGTTCCGTTTTTTAGATTCTTAGAAAAACTAGCATGTTAGAGTGATAGAGAAACCCACTGGTACCCTAAGATATGGAAAACAGAAAATGAATAAAAATAAAATAAGATTAATTAATGCATGTCTTTGCAATATGAATATTGCACACTCCGTTATCGCGATGACGATATTTTTGCGATATATTGTGCAGCCCTAATATTGTAACCATTGAGCAAAATTTGTTCATTGCATCATGTAGCGTGTGTTCCATCTGAACACTCACAGGACATTTATAGATTAAATACTGCAAATATGTTTAGAGTTTGATCCTGTAATTAAATGAACTATTCATAGCAATAACAAAAACAATCAGTGGATGTGCTTCAAACATTAGAAACAAATATAAACTATTGTTTAATAAAATGTTTTACTGTATGTCTGGTAGATTTTCATACCGTTTTCCACTTACAGTTATCAGATTCAGATTCAGACAACTTTATCCCCGAGGGGCAATTCAGTTCCAGTTACAGCTGACCAAGATTCCATTTAAACAACAGGACATACATTGGGGTACAGATAACACATAAGATTACAGAAATAACATGGGAATACAGGTGGTTGTAACTGACGATTCGCTGTGAAGCGCTCCGTTTCACAGATCGGAAAGAGAAACATCAGGAGGTCGAGGTGATTTCAACCTGAGTCAAATTCCAACCTGAGTCAAAGTCTGTATATAGTTATAGTTATTGTAGAGCATTCATTGATCAGACAGGGGTAGTTGTTTGTTTACCTGCTTTCCTAGTTTCAGCTACTTCCTGTCGCCTTTGTCAGAAACGTCACAATGATTTTATTTATTGAATATATTTATTAGTATTTGCCTTCCAAACCAGTACTACGGACCAGTCTGTTCTGTATTATATCCTCCTAAAACACAACCCTTTAGTGCATTACTGGTAAAAGGCTGTGATAGTAGGACGTTGAGTAAGCAAGCAGCCTCCCCTCTGAATGTGAATTAAAGTCAGCCCACAGCGATACACCCGCATCCTGTCTCATCTCAAACAAAATCTCTGAACTGGCCCATCGCTGCAAAACCACAGAAATACAGAGAATGACATTACGAAGTGCTCAGTTAAGTCATGTGCTACTTTCACTTTTAGTCACACTCACCCACCCACGGACTGCTGATGTTTGTGTGCGTTTTGTCACCTCATTGTGACTCTGTTTTGTGTTGAATTACATTTAAACGTACATTTTATTGAATTAAACTGAGCAATGGATAGAGCAGTGGTGTCAGTAGAAGTACCCCAGGTCATCTGGAGGCTTTAAAGCAGTGGTTCCAACCTTTTTTGTTTCATGACCCCATTTTAACATCATAAATGTCTGGCCACTCTAGACATTCATTCAATTCAAGACAATTTTTTTTTTTTGCTAAAATTAATTTTGTTTTTGATCATGTAATAGTTTGCTATATGATATTGCAAATAAATGTTAATTTTAGATGACATTTGGGTTATATGTATATAATGCACCTTTTTGGTGTCTGCTGCTCAGTTTTTCTTGGAGATGTCTTTAGTGGGGCCAGGTAGGAGAAGAAATCTTTCCGTTCTGTGTTCGGTCTGGTTTTCTGACAGGTTGAAGTGTAGTAACACATGGTCATATGATCAGATCAATCAAGATATGCCCTCTATTATGTCCTGCATATTGTTTGAACTTTATTTTTATTATGAAAAGTTAGTGGTGTTTTAATTATTATGAAATATATTCATTCATTTTCTGAACCCACTTTATCCTCACTAGGGTCACAGGAGTCACTGGAGCCTATCCCAGCTACTTATGGGATATTGAATCATTAAAAATAGTTTTTATTAGTAATTTTTAAAAAAATTATTATTATTTTTTATCAATTACTAGAAATTCCAGGTGACCCCACTTGAATTCCAGGTGATCCCACAAGGGACTGTGACCCCAAGGTTGAAGAACACTGCTTTAAATAAAGTTCTATTCAGGGAGAATGAAGAGCCCTTTTCTACAGTAAATATTAGTATTCATAAAGAGTGTTGACTGCACTGGGATTTGTACTGACAACCCTTGTCCTCTGGCAGGGGTGGACCTTCTCCAACCTGTGACACATCAACAGGAATCAACACTCGCTGGCGGCTGCAGTATGACATCTACCAGTACTTCCTGCCTGAGAACGACCTGTCAGAGGAAAGCCTGTTCGCTGGTGTCCAGGCTGTGGCCGACATCCAGGGCATGATTGGCAACAGCAAACGGGTGAATATTATGTTGCATAATCTGAAATGCACAGGTGTCTGGTGCTGGTATTTCATGTGGAGGTGGAACTTAATGGTGTTGAGTTGTACGTCTGTTTATTTTCAGGTTATGACGCTGTCATCATCAGATATGACCGTGGCCGTGTTCAGCTCCATCCCTGGTCAGGGTGTCATCTACTCAGTCATCGTCAGAGACCCATTGATGAACACCTCGGCCTCCTACATCCCCGTCCACACCTACGCCTGCAGCTTTGCTTCTGCTCTGGATGGTTGTCAGACACTGGGTGAGCACTGTAGGGTATTGCATGGTGTCACCGTCTGCTTTTGTGTTGTGCAAACAGACGTTGCACAAATTAGTGGTCAACACTCCTCTTACTAAATGACACATCGTCCTGAGGCCCAGGGAGGTCAGAAAGTTTCATTAAATAATTGCCTTGATTAGAAACAGCATGATGCGTCAGTTTTTTCAGATACATTTTTAATGGAATTTCCTTTTCAGTGGACAGTGGTTTTTTTTTTTTTAAGTAAACCTGTGAAACTCTGGTCTCCTACACAGGACAAAAATCCATTGGTCGTCTTAAGAGGCTATTGCTCTAAAACGGAGGTTCTACTGCTGATCACATTGTGTTTTAGAAACTTGTCGGATTATTGAGAAACAAACTGATGCTTGTAGTTGACAGGCCACATAACAAAAACAAGAGAAATGGGTTGTTGAGGTGCCTTGTAGGCAGTGTTATTAAGAAATGGTTATAACTTTAAGCAAGGCTATTTGCACTATGTCATCAATTACACATGCAGTGGTTTTTAATTTAAAACGTAATTTTTTATGTTCAATTCAGTTTGATCTATTTAACCCCAATCATAATACATGATTATTATTCAGGTCAAGGCCTTACAAGTGCTATAGACAGAAACCCAACAAATCCTACAAGACAAAGACCAGGGTGACAATAGAGAAGAAAAACCTCTTACAGAGGGAAACCAACAGACAGAACTGGGCTCTGGAGGAGTGGCCATCTGCCACGACTGATAAGGGTTAGAGGAGAAGAGAAAGAGCAACAAACAACACCAGCACCAGACAGTAGAGTTCAACACCAGCCCGTACAGTTCAACACCGGACAGTACACTTCAACACCAGCCCGTACAGTTCAACACCGGACAGTACACTTCAACACCAGCCCGTACAGTTCTACACCGGACAGTACACTTCAACACCAGCCCGTGCAGTTCAACACCAGCCCGTGCAGTTCAACACCAGCCCGTGCAGTTCAACACCAGCCCGTGCAGTTCAACACCGGGCCGTGCAGTTCAACACCGGGCCGTGCAGTTCAACACCGGGCCGTGCAGTTCAACACTGGGCCGTCCAGTTCTGCAGATGACTGTCCAGACCCCAACATGACCAGACTTATGGGGCTTTTCATCTTTGACTTAAGTTTCACTGGTTCTTGAGGAATGAGCTGAACTGTGTGGAGGTGACGGCCTTTCAGTGTCACTGACATTTATCACGTGAGATGGGAAATGCTGTCCACTTAACCATTTCACACTAAATGAAATGGTACATAACTGTCTTTCATTGTGAACTCGGACTTTTTCAATTGGCAAAGTGATGTTTTAAATAGAACAGGATGAAAAATAATTTCTCTCTATAGCCAAAGCTTTCACTCTTCTTTTGGAATTTTATTTAAATATGTAAGCAATTTTCATTTTTTGTCTCTCAGGAAAACCATCAACTAAAGTGTTTTTCACCATCACTGGCTTGGCAGGACTGTTCGTCTGCTTCTTTGGACACAGATTTTTCAAATGTGGTGAGTATTTGGATTTATGTTGTAAGAAAATATCCAAATCTCTTATTTACTTCCAGAGTAATTATATCGAGATGAGACCACTTAATGTGTTCAGTTTTTGATGTAGTAGTTCCTGTTCCAATCCCAAACCAGAGGTGAAACTCTCACTAGTGGTTTCTGTTTCTGTAATAATTATTAAACACAGAAGCAGTAATGAATCTCTGAGGGATGTTTGTGGTGTGAGATCATAATATGGTTCTTCAGGAGCTGCACTAACCATATAGTCCTGTGCTTTAAAGAAGTGTAGGTTAATTTTAACGTATTGTTTTGACTCCACATCTTTTCTAAATATTGCTCTTAAAACATTATCAGTCAGATTTTGACATGATAGGGGTGGGCAGAGTAGATTCATGGGGTCAGAGGTCATGTTTTCGCTCGTATATTCAGAGACACTTAGACACGTGAAAAGAAAGTTACAAGACGGTAACAAGAAGATGGCCGCAACCCATACGTCCAACAGAGACCGACTGGATAGATATTGAAAACATGGAGAAACTGAGCTTTTCACTTAATCAGAAAGGAGAGAAATCTGCACAAAATTGGAAAAAATGGACAGAGTTTACATTTTTCAGTTGTGGTATGTATGAGTCTGACATGTTTTTTTTCTTCTTTCTGAAGTGTATTTTGATTTTCACAGAATTGTATGATATATGTATGAGCAGTTCTTGGTTTTGCTTGTAACTATAAAAATGCTTCATAAAAATAAAGTATAAAAAAACTAAAATTTGTCCAACAGAGTGAAACAGATTTAGATGTTAATAGTTATTTAGAGTGAATTGTCTATTTCTTTTAAAAAAAACCACTACCACTGTGTTCCAACTACATTTACTTCAATATTTCTATTTTTTACCGAGTTAATTGTCGAGTTAATTTCTGAACCTTGTCATGTTATGTCTTGCAGTGGCTGCTTCTCATGTGGTCTAGCTTTCATGTGATGGTGAAATGTATTTGTTCCAAAGTGAACTCATGACTGCGATACGTCTGTTCTGATCAATCTGAAAGTGGCCCAGTTGGAAAACATGATGTGTGAAAGTGTAGTTTTGATGCAGTTCCAGCAGCTGAATTTGTCAGGGATGTTAGTGACATCTGCATACTGTCATCATGTGTCGCAGCTGTATTTAAATGTCAGAGTAACCCTATGTTCTTTTGTGTTCTTCTGTTTCTTCTCTGTTTGCTGTGCAGAGTTGTTCTGCATGGGTTTCAGTTTCGTGGCGTTTTTCTTCTTCGTCCTGATCTCAAGGACCACAGAACTGGACTATGACCGTAAGTGTGTTTTCCACTTTGTTCAGTTTCAAGGCCGTCTGTATCTCTGAGCGCTTTCACGTATCATAGCAACATGTTCTCCTGTCACTGTGTGGATGTTGACCGGTGTTTTCCTGCTCCCTCTGCAGTCCGCCTGGCCCTGGCCGCTGTGATCGGCGTGGTGGGCGGGGTCATCCTGGTGATGAGCTGGTGGCGTTTTGGTTCGGTCATGGCCTGCGTCGTTGTGGTCGGCCTGATGCTCGGCTTCCTCGTGGCCTCCACTGTGTTCTTCACTCCTCTGGGTATACAGATGCAGTTCACCTTTGTCGTTGTCATTCTCAGATGTGAAGGTCGTCAGTCAGTGTGTACTGACTGTGTGTGTTTGTGCTGTGTCTCAGGTGACTTGGATGTGTTCAGACGTTCAGATGCAGTTTTCTGGGTGACCTTCTGCTGTATTATGATCATTGTCCCACTTTTCTTCGTGCGCTGGCCCAGAGAGGTAACCCATGTCACTGTCAAACCATCATGTTGGAGTTTGTACAGGAGTGTACTTTGGTGCCATCTAGTGGTAGCGTTGAAAATTGCATGAATACGCAAGAAAATACTGCAGATGTCCTACTACTACTACTACTACTAGTAGTAATGCTACTACTACTACTAATGCTACTAATGCTATTACTACTACTACTACTGCTACTAGTACGACTAATACAAATACTACTACTGCTACTATTACTAATACTACTACTAATACTACTACTATTGCTACTACTACTACTAGTACTACTAATACAAATACTACTATTACTACTACTACTACTAATAGTACTATTACTACTACTAATACTCCTACTATTATGACTACTACTAATACTACTACTATTGCTGCTACTACTACTACTACTACTACTACTACTACTACTACTACTAGTAGTAGGAATGTGACTACTACTACTAATGCTACTAATGCTATTACTACTACTGCTACTAGTACTACTAATACAAATACTACTACTATTACTAATACTACTACTAATACTACTACTATTGCTAATACTACTACTATTACTATTGCTACTACTACTACTACTACTAGTACTACTAATACAAATACTACTACTACTATTACTACTACTACTAATACTCCTACTATTACGACTACTACTACTATTACTACTACTAATACTACTCCTACTGCTAATGCTAATATAGATCTAAATGTATACCTGTAAAGATAAAAAATGTGAACTTTAAAGGGTGTAGCTCCTGTATATATGTACATTTTCAGAATTGCAGCTATGGTAATAAGTTGAGTTTATATTTAAAAAAAAAAAAATTATAAAAGGAATAAATGTAAATATTAGTAAAAGTATGTATATAAACAAAGTGTTGGATTTTACTTTGACCGTGAAATTCTTGCTCTTCTTATTGTTGTTACTGTTACTTACTTGCATGTATTTTTTTTTTTTTTACATTTTTCAGGGAAACATCACCACATGCGGTGTCGTCGGTGCTTACGCTGTGATTCTGGCGGTCAACGCCTACATTTACACCAGCCTTTCTTACATCACACTAAACATCCTCAAACGTTTCCTGAACAGTAACTTCAGCTCCGTGTTCACTGACGTGCCTTTTCAGGGCATCGGTGAGATCACTGTTCACACATTTCACACATTTCAGTTGGAAAAGTGGTCAAATAAGAAACTCAAAAAGATTAACACACATTCTTATCTTTTTATCTCATCCAGACTACATCCTGATCACGGTGTGGGTGGTCCTCGGTGTCTGTGGTATCGTCCTGCAGCTTTACCGTGAGCGTTCACGCCCCTTCTTTCCACCCAGTCCTTACCTCATGTGGCTGCAAGAGCGTGAGCGTCGCAAGACTAATGTCCTCGACCCAAGCCACCACTTCCCATCATTACCCAACCGCCTGTTGGCCAGAGCGCGGCAGCTGATCAGGCGGGCGGAGCCAGCTGGCGAACACACACCTCTGCTCCTGTAAAGTCCAGACATCCTGGTCCACACAGTCTCAGGGCGTTCACACCTTCAGTATGAAGGCCTTCTTTGGGATAAACCACAGAACAAAAGATCTCTGGTGCGTGTGCAATCTCAGACTCTGATTTGAGATTCGAGGGAACTGTTCGGGTCATCAGAGGAGCGTCTTCCTCGTGGCTGCGTCGGCTGCAGCAGAGCCCTAATGTCACCAGAGTGAAAGATCGCAGTGAAAATGCAGCACAAGGGACTGTGTATATCACTGAGACTCTTTAATTTGTAGAAAGACTGCGACTTTTGTCCTTTAACTAATGCCACTTTGATAAAACACTTATGAGACTCTTGACGATGAGACGATGACCAGTTGAGAAGAACTAAAGTGTCTTCAAAATTCTCTAATAACTGAAATGTGTCTGTCATGTTGTCATCCCTTTGGAATGTTTGCACTAAGTGACATCAATTATAATAATGTACAAAAGGCATTTCATCCATGGACAGTTTACATTGATAAACCAGGTCTGTCTTTAAAGGTTCATGGTGTAATAATGTGAGTTTAGGTTTTTTTAATTGATCTAAGAAACAGAAATTCCACATGAGGTTCGCACCGTAAGGTAAAAACATGAAATCCAGTAAGTGACCCTTGAGCTAAATGCCATCATATTCATCTGGACTTCTACCTATACACTGACCCCCGATGCTGAAACAATACAGAGCTGCTTTAACTTAAATCACTAAATACGATGAACTGAAAAAATGTACAAAATAATGTTTATGTGATGCTTTCAGGCTTCAAACTGGAGTCGATAAATGGCCCATTTATCTCTTGGCCTTAAATATGTGGCTCAGTCACAACTGGTTTGCAGTTGCCAAGATACTGACCCAAGCAAAAACCCACTTTGCATAGTGTTAATGTTTCAGCCTTCATATAAAACGAAAAAGAACAGTATTTGCATTCACTTGTGCTGTTCAGGTGGTGTTGGTGTGTTATGAATCTGTGGTTCTGTCTTTTTGTGATTTGCACACTTTAATGTATGTAATGTTTCTTGCTGTTCTGGTGCTGACTGATGGAGTCATGAATCTGTTCATATTTCAGTATAAATCCTCGCCAGTGTGCCAGAAAACCTTTCTCAGGGTTTCACACTCAACTTTTGGACTGCAATGCACTGAAGGAACACAGCAAGCCTTTAACTTTAAACCTGTAAATATCTGTCAGTATTTTATGCAGCTTAAGAGTTGAAATCTCTGATTTCACTTTTTTCTAATCCAAACCTTCATGCAGGTATATGTGTAAAGGCCAACTGTAGTTTATTTGTTTGTCCACATTTGATATTCAATAAATGCTTACAGGTGAGATTTGTGCTGTTTCCACTTCACTGGACTGTAGATTAGACACTGGGTTTTACTGTAGTTAAACACTGGCAGAAGTTCACTTATATTGTTTTTTATCGTTTGGAAGCATCAAAACAACAACATACAATCAAACAAAAACAATAATAATGATAATGATAAACAACAGAGATGGCAACATCGTATCACAATGTAATGTCCAGTAAATTCACAATAGGAAAATGGGGAGGAGCAAAGTAGTGAGAGTGAGGAAGGAAGGGGAGATGGAGGATAAGATATGAGTGTTATACTCTATTATCTATACTCTATACCAGGGGGGTCAAATATGCGGCCCGGGGGCCAAATCCGGCCCGCCAAAGGGTCCAATCTGGCCCTTGTGATGACTTTGTGAAATGCTAAAATTAAACTAAGATATTAATAATTTTATTTGAGGGGCCACACACAGACCAATTCAATTTCAAGGGGGTCAAATCAGTAAAATACTACCATAATACCCAATAAATACTCATACCCATGAAAATACAAAATATTGTCATGTATTTACACCAAAACAAAGTATAATTTTGCAAAACGTGAATAATCTGAAGAAATATGAACAACCTGAAATGTTTTAAGAGAAGTGCAATTTTAACAGTATTATCTGTTCTTGAATGTTTTGTGTATTTGTGGATCCACTGTGATCTGGACGTTATAATGTACCTGTAAATGATAAACTGAAGAACAATATTGTTAAAATTACACTGGTTTTTTCAGTTTGTCCATATTATTCATATGTTTTAAAGTATAGTTTGTAGATGTAAACGTTTTCATAACATAATTTTACTTGATTCACTCTAAAACATAGAGAAAAGTTTGGATTTGGCATTATTTTTATATTATGTTATTATGTCACTGGTTCGGCCCACTTCAGATCAAATTTGGCAGAATGTGGCCCCTGAACTAAAATGAGTTTGACCCCTCTGCTCTGTACTCTACACTATTACCCACTGACAGCTCCCAGTGTAATGACGCAATCGAAACTGGTACCACACTGTAAAAAGTAAAACATTGAATCAACTTTTTAAAAAAATTCTTCAATAGGTCACACATTAAAAAAAAAAAGAGCAAAGTGAACCAAATGAAATTACATTAAATGTCATTTAATTTAAGAAAAAAGCTTAGGTTGGTTCAGTGTTTTACTTTTTACAGTGCACTGAGCCTGTCGCTGCTCAGAATGTCATGGCTGGTTGGGGTGTGAGCTGTGGTCAAACAAAACTATGGGCTGGAACACAGGGTTTAGCCTTTTAGCCGAACTGATTAAGTTGCAGGTTGTCACTATCCTTTGTCCTACACATTCTTTATAATAACATCAGGTGTTTTTCCTCTAAAATATGTCATGTAGTAACTTTTAGTCCCATGTTGCCTTTTGCTGCTGTAGACCAGTGCATCCTGATCTACACAATATTGCTGTTTCTTTCCAAAATAAAACCCAAAAAACAATATTATTTTGGGGTTAGAGGTGGCCTGGAGATTTTTGGATCTCACAAGGAGGACGCGACAGAAAAAAACTGAGAAACACTGTCATGATCAACCTGCAACTTCCACCAAACATAATAACTTAATGGCAGTGTGGTGTGATAACCACTAGAGGGCAGCATGGTGCAACAGCTTATTTGAATATTCAATGACAATAATCATTCCTTCATTCATTTTCTATACCCGCTTTATCCTCACTAGGGTCACAGGGGTCGCATGGAGCCTATCCCAGTTACTTAAGG
>JAQQZY010000005.1:979547-1008006 GCA_030068375.1 Ostorhinchus rueppellii
GATAGATAGATAGATAGATAGATAGATAGATAGATAGATAGATAGATAGATAGATAGATAGATAGATAGATAAAAATGTTCATAGTGTGATTATATATAGAGGAAACGTTTGGAGTTGTAATTATTTAAACTCAAATGAGTTTGACACACCTGCTCTTTTAGTGTGAATGGGTTTTCATTTTTCAGTAAACTGACACTCAGGTGCGCCCGTTGCCCCGCCCACTGCGGAAGAAGCGCTCTGATTGGCTGGTTCGAACAGCGCTGCCCACAAAAACACCAGAGCAGAGAATATGAGTAACCCGTCCAATAACTGGAATACCAGCCTCACATTTACCCTGGGATAAACGCTTTAAATGAACAACAACTGCCCCCATTACCTCACACACGGACGCATTCCTGTAAGCGCTTCTGGTAAGTGTTAAACTTATACTGTTCGAAAGCGGAATGACGGGAAAAACTTGACTAGAGAGTGTTTGGGGAGGTTTTCCTCATGTTTTTCCCTAAAAATCCATGAGGGAGCCGCGTGGACGCTCCTGTGTTCACATGGCTCCGAGCAAAAACACTGAAAACACCGTCATGTTGAGCCTCAGTGTTTCCTAAAAGTTTTGCCAAGTTAACAACAGCAACGAAGGATGCTTCCACCCCAAGTTTCTCTTAACATTCTAAGTGTCTCAGATTCTTACTTTAAAGTTACTATATTAATGTCTGTATTGCACCATCATTTTCCCCCCTAAAATCTATGATTATATTTATTGTGACGTAAATGATGCACTTTTCCTCTCACATAAGCCATAATCAAGTGTCACTTTTGTGGCTGTAGTTTAAGCCAATTTACACCTTGCCTGTTATAGATTTCACTGTTACATAATTGCATGTGATTGATTTTGACAGGTCTGTGCATGCTCGTGTTGAGTGTGGAACAGCAAATATACAGTACAGTAGTCCATAACATCTTGTCTGGCAGGTCAATAACTAGGTAAGAGGATCAGTAGTTTACTGGTGCAAAACTAATGCCCTGGAGGAAGCTGCAGGTGAGGTGATAGATATTAAATCTTGACACATTTACACAGGCAGATGGCATCAACTGTTTTCAAAGCCTATCTAAGAAGCAAGACACTAAAAGGGCTTACCCAAGTTGTGAAAAACAGTCGCTACACATGCTGCTGTGTTGTGTTTTTGGATCAAAGCATGCTCTCTTTATCCTGCTGGGGTGCCTATTGTGCCAAGACAATTAGGTGTGAGACATTAATATAAAGTTTAGTGCATGTGCCAGTTCTGGTTTCCTGTTAAAGGAAAAGGATAAAGTAAGGGTCTGGCAGGTGCTTCCTGCAAAAAGTGTGACAACAGACCCTCAGACCTCAATGAGAAATCTGTAGTGATATTTGTTTTTGTTCTTGGCAACCGAAAGATCTGTTTGTTTCTACTGTTTATGGAACCTGTGACTAGATTTTACCTTTACTTCATTGCATATAATATGATGTAGGGCTGTGCAATTAATCGAATTTTGATCATAATTTTGATTTTTGTTGTCAAATGATCTCAAAACTCATCAATTTGAAACAATTTATTTTCTATTGTTCTTTACACAATTTCTGAGACACGCATGCGCAATACAGTCCATTCCATTGCAAAACGGCTGTAAAGTACATATTTGTAGCCAGAATTTATTTTCAATTTGAATGTTTTGCATAAAGAATCAATAAGTGTTTTTTGAGAGAAAGAGAAATGCTGAATAAATGCATTGTGAAACTCAAAATTAATTGTTTGAATAATCATGATTTCAATATTGACCAAAATAATTGTGATACTGATTTTTTTTTTTTTTTTTAATTAATTTTTTTTTTCTTCCTTGATCGAGCAGCCCAAATATTATGTAAATGTATCTCATGCCTCTGATGAATGAGCACAGGCTCTGCGTTATTCATTCACATAGGCTATCCATAAACACAAAACTAAAATTATGTATAGTGTTAAGTTCTATACAATCAACACCATGAGCAACAATGTGTATTGATCTCAACATTAATCAGCTGATGACATTGACCTCCCCACTGCTCAGCTGTTTAGGCTTGTATCAAATGGAATTGAGATTAGACTCTGTGTCATCGGCATCCTCTACTCCATCAAGTAAACACTCAACAGACTAGATATGGCTGACATATTTCTTTATGTGGAACTTCTCTTTTTAACTATATTCAAGGTTTGTACGAGTGCTTGAAATCCTTGAAAATGCTTGCTTTTCATTGTTGTGTTTTCAAGGTCTGAAAAGAGCTTGGATTTTAGTTGAAGAGCTTGAAAGCATTTGCATTTATAACTCTGTAATGTGATATATTAATTTCTCTTTAATATTAATTCTGCCAGGTTATAATACAGGACAAAGCTACTTACAGAGCGGTGATACATTTTGAAAAATAAAACTTTGTCAAAAAAAGTAAAAACTAATCCTGGATATATGTGTTCCTGTAGATGGGTATCTTACCCCAGTGATACAGTACTGTGCTGGAAAAATGTGAAAACTACCCTGAAAAGTGCTTGAATTTGAACTTGAAAGATGTGTATGTACCCTGTATATCATGGATAAAATGTTCTGATTTTTCATCATTTTGTTTTTTTCTGGTCTTACCAGAAACTTTCACAGTCTGTCATGACTGAACCAGTTGAAACAAGGGTTGATATTTATTCACTTGGTGGTGAATGTGTCTGCTGGACAACATTTTAGGCAACAGTTTACCATGTAAGGTAATAGTTCCTCAGTTAGGTTAGTATCATACCAGCATTTTGCTTATAGTTTATAGTAATGCTAGTCATGTAGCAAGTAGGTAGTCCCATTCAGTCAGACTAATTTCCATACTTTGTTGTTGCTGCATTGTCTTGGAGAGGTTTAGCACTATCCAGTATTTATTTATTTATTTTTTTTCTGGAATAGAGGTACTAGACTATCTGGTTGTCTGGCTACTTTGTACCTCTTAAAACAAAACAGCTTTACATTGGGTGGCAATGGTGCATTTTTAAAATGTTGTTGAAGTTGTTTTAGTGGAATTCACACATGAGTGTGTCATGGTATTAAAGGGATTAATCCTTTAAAAAAAAGAAAACAGCATAAAAAATGTTGGCTTTTGCAAACTTGCCATTTACAGAGTGCAATTTGCAGCTCAGAAGTTGGTGTTCTTTCATCAAATGAGGGTGACGTTAAGATGGCCAAAGGAAGAATTTGGCAGCTATAGCTCTTTTATTGCTTTATATCCTGTGAGCCATGCTACCAAGTAGTAAAGAAATCAGAAGTTGTGTAGGTTAAGTGTTAAACATGCTGAAAAGTGTTGTACAAATACACAGGTGTTGTTGGGCAAGATGACAGTTTGCTTTCCAAAAAAAAAAACAGACAACAAAACTACAAACCATGGTTGGCTATAAATGTGTCACTTTTCCACTGACTCAAACTACTGAAACTAAAATAAAGTGTCAGTGTAATGTTTTTAATTTAGACTGTGATCTACCAGCTGATCATTGAGAATATAAAAAAAACAAAACAAAACCGTCGCTGCCTACCTCACAGTGAATGAACACACAGATGAGTCACTACCCTAATTCATCTATCTTCATAATCACCATCTGTGTGATCTCTGGCATCAGGCCTTGTGTTTTGGACCTGCCAATGCCCTGGAAAGAAATTAATATAGACGCTAACGCACAGATGAGACAAAGGAGCTTAATGAGTTAAAAATGAATGGGACACATATGGGCTGCGATGCTGCATGTGGCCACAATGGAGAGGATAATGAAATCTTGGATTACCCTTCATTTATTTGGGATATGGCTTTAGGGGGGCTTGAAGTGTGTCTTTGTATGTATAATTGGGGTTGTATTTGTAGCTGCAAAGTGGACCTCACATGATTTTTTTTTTTTTTTTTTTCTTGGTTAAACTGAAAAGAATTTCTTGTGTTGATCAATATGAAGTTGTACTCACTGAACTAACTGAACTTATCTAACAGCCAGTGAACTAAAGAATAAAGGTCAACTGTAGTCCGAGGCTGAACAACGGACCCCTCAAGTTATAGCTGCAGATTGAAAGCACAAGTCTTTACAGCTCAAGTATTTAGCTCAATGAGGACCCTTATGGAGGGCAGGTTTTATCCACTGTGTCTTAACATCACAGAGGCTGATTAAGGTGAAAGGTGCTCAATTTTAAACCCTCCTCCCCTAAACACTCACAATACTAAGATTATTATGTTACAAACGAATGTGGCTAATTGGAGTGAGCCAGGTGACCTCTTGACCTTCTGCTGTCTCCTTGTCCTGACCTTCTTTGAGGAGTGAGTGGGGAAGGGGTGAGTGGGATATTTGTGCTTCACGGGCTTATCTAAACTGACCCTGATAAAGCCTGTTACACACCAACACAACCTATTTAGACAGTGTTGTTTATATTTAAAATCTGTGATTGGTATAGTAAAATCACAAGGCAGCAAAACTCTGACGCAGTGTAGTGTTTTATGAAGTGTTAACAATCAAGGAACTTGCACTTTAGTTCATTAGAAACGCTCAAATGTCTTTTAAGCAGCATTCAGAAGATCAACGGTCAGTTTGATGGTGTGCTTTGAGTTTTCCAAAGGGCAGCCTGTTGGACGCCTGCTCTCAGACTGAAGAAATGATGTCACTGCTGTTCGTTAGCCTCTTCTATGTATATGTGTGTGTGATGTCAGCACCAACGGCTGTGAATTGTTATGCCAGACCTGGTGCAGGCTAAAGAACCCTGTGTTGGACAGCACTGACTGACTCAGCTAAATGACTGCTGATGCTATTTGGAGAGGGAACTGTAAAAGGAGGAGGATTCTGGAAATGAAAGTGTTTTAAAGGGAAGGACCAGGCTTTACAGAACTACATGATATAGTTTCAAGACTGCATCTTATCAAAAAAACTGAAGTCTGAATTTCTTTCAAAGGTTTCTGAAAGTATAGAGATAAAATGATGTCTGATTTGAAATAGTCGTACATATGTGTCGCCTGACTTGATCGTGAATTCCATGTATTTCTGACTGTATACTGCTAAATTTGTACATGAGGCAAGAAAACGCTTAGTATCAGTGTTAGACTAAGATGTTTTGTGTAGATACATGCCTGATTGTATCTTCTGTTTGTGGAAAGCTTTGACTCCAAGGACCATGTTTTTGGTTGTCACATGTACGAGATGATGTGCTGCATACCCAGGAACATAAATACTGACCTGGAATCGGCTCGCATTGAGTCGTTGGTGGTCAAGGTTAGGTGAAGCAGGGTGGCGAGGCTGATCCTTAGTCAGCATTGGGGGGTATTGAAAGCCTGGAGCTGACCCAGTGGCGTGTAGTGAGCTGTGGATTAGCATCAATAAATCAAAATGGGATTGGCAGGTGGTTCCCACTCATTCAAGCCTTTAAGATGGGCTTTACTCACAATGTCTCACCTCTGAGGGAAGACCGCTCCAACAAGGACAAGAGGATGAAGGCTAAGAAATGTTATAATCCGACTTGAAAGAGAGGTAGTCTTTTTGTCATGGTAAGCAATGATCTGCAAGCTTGTACAGGCCCCAGGGGAAAGTGAACTGCTTCTGGAACTGAAGTTTTATTAAAGATGTAGGGCTCGCCTCGTCAACAGCCCATAGACGTATATTTACTTTTTTCATTCTCCTGCACTGAATGAATCTCCATCTGAACACAGTGCAGCCGGGCCCCATCTGTAATGAAGGAAGGGGGCCAAGCTCTAAATGAAATGCTCCTCCGACAGAGTAATTAAGTCCAGACACAAAGGGCTCAGCAGGAAGGAGTTTAATAGAGGAGGAGTTGGTATTCTCTGGGGGGAACTTGGGCCCAGTCGAGCCCTTTTGGACTGCGGGGAAGGGGAAAGGCACAGGAGGTTCGCTGGCGTTTTGTGCTGGCCTGCAGCCACTTCACACCACGGGTACTGGGAGAAAACACACAGACACTTCTCACCCTTTTCCCTTTGTCCAAATTGTCAATGTAAATGCCTAAAAATAGGCCATGAAAGACTCTAACGAGACAGTATCCAACAGGACGTACACTCAAGTTTGTAGCTGTCGCATATGCAGTTAGATGAAAACTGGGGAGGAGGGGTAGAGATGAGGTTGAAGATACTGTAATGATACTAAAATATAGGGAATTACATAATGAAATCGAGAATAATTTTTAAAAAGCTTCACAGAAACACCTTAAGATCCTTTTCATTTATTTTTTTTTAAGTGGTATTTCAAACATGGTCTGTGAGGCATATGTTTTGTTTTTATAGTTGCTAATTCTAGGTGCGACACACAAAACCATATAGTGGAAAATCAAAAGGACAGCCTGAACATTCTACTTTTAACTCATTATATAATGCGTTCTCATTTCTTTTTTGCACTTATGCACGGGTGCTCGCATGTACTATTAGAGCGCCGCTGGCTGCATGCTTTTGACACGTGCTGTGTGTGTTGTGATGACAGAGCGTCGGTGAGGTGGATGCGCTCTGCTGTCTGGAATAGCCCTGATCCTCTTAAATGATTACCGGCAGCGACGACATAGAGGAGACCTGTGTGAAGAACATACAGACAGATGTCTCACCCCCACCCTCAGCAAAACACAGACACACATCTACAGTATGTTTAGCTCGGACTAGATCCCTTTCCTTTAATAGAGTCAAAGTCTATTATACCCCTCATTTATACACAAACAAAAGCAGTTCCAGTAATTTATTCACCACCTTTTCCTAGAAGGAAACTGTTTGCTGAGCACCGAAAGGAGAAAATGGGACTCTTAATAGGGAAAGTTAGTTGAATTAGCTCTGGCACTTTAAGTTGATACTAATGAAGCTTTAGTGTAAAATAACCCTTCAAATCAGCTTGTGTTTAAGGGGTCATTTAACGTGTTTGGAGCTTTTACCTTTTGTGGTGTCATCACCTGAAGGTTGGTTGAATGACTTCACTGAATGTTGACTAAAATAGTAGTTTTCCTCGAGCGATAAAACCTGAAACAAAGATTTTATTTGACACTCAACAAGACGTACAGGTTAGGTAACCCAAACCTGACTAGGGTCCTTTGTGTACCACTTTTTTGTGCCTCGTTGACTGACTTAATCCTTACTCAATACAGTTTTTCAGAAATGCACAGATCACTAAAATCTGTTCCAGAATGAAAGCTAATGCTTCTAAAACCTGTGGAAAGTTGTAAATGTGAACAAACATTGAGGTGAATTGAGATTCTTACAAACTTGGAAGTTCCCACACTTCACTTTAAACAAAGCTTTCGAAGTAATGCCAGAAATAACATTGTTCAAATAAAGTACAGCTTGTTTGCGTTTAAGAGCATGACAAAAGACCAATGCAAGTTGATCCACAAAGCATATTTTTCCCAAGGAAATCTAAGAACATAATCGCAAAAACTGCCAGGTTTTCAGGACATGAAAGGCCGTTTGCTGACAGAAGCTGGGAGGTGATGAGGGAATCGTCATGCCACAGAAGGATGGCAGAAGAGGGCCAGCATTATTAGACTTTTTTTTTTTCCTCTGACCGTTTGGGAATGTGCGTGGTAGTGCTCAGTGTCGCAGTGTTGGGCCATGGCCTTTCCACAGCCACTCCCAAGTTCAGCGCCACTATAGAACATGTTTTGTCTTTGCTGCCTCTTTTTGGCTTCAGTTCTTTCACCCTCCTCCATGCTTGACATTTGACAGTGTGTGTGGGTGCCTTTGGTCGCTGTAGGGAGTCACGCTCTCAGGCTCTGCCGGGGCCCCAGATGCACACAACTGGGTCTAGAGCCAAAGATTTGCCCTTTGTGTTATGCTGTTGTGTGCGACCCTTGATGAACATCTGTGTGCTGTGAAAGAGGCAGAGCCATTCTTCCAAAAATCTGAAATGTCGTCTTTATTTCGACAGCTCTTAAGTGTTGTTGCCAAAAAATCCTTGGCTTGGATAACTCAAAACACACTTTCCATGCTTTTCCAATCAGTTGGCGATAACTCTAAAATCTTCAGTCAAATCAGGAATTATGTTATGTGGAAAGTGAGGATATTGTGCAATTCCCTGTCCTTATTTCAGTGGTTTGATCCACTGATAATGTGTGTTTGGAGAGTTTCCCAGGTTTTCTTCAACCAAAAGTGAATATGATGATAGGATTTGAAGGCAATTTAAGGTCTTTCCCTCGTTAGAGTGGTGTTTGAGTCATGGGATGGTGTCGTCATTAAAGCAAAGCTGTTTGAAACAGCTGTGAACAACAAACATCTGTTCATCTGATTGGATGGGATGACGTCATATTTTATTCTCTGCTGTTTTGGACAGTGCTTCCTCAGGGCAGTTTTGTAAGAATATTTTCCGCACGGATGCAGATGCACCTTTCTCATCTACAGCAATCAAAAGGCACCAGAGCAAGAGGGCCCCCTCTTATTGTTTTCCTGCTTCCCACCTCAAACTTTCTGCTGAGCGCTGCTTTTGGAGTTTGAGGGAGAGCTCTGGAGGATAGCGGGGGGAGCTTGGGAATGAAAAGGAAGTAGACGTAACCCCCTCTACGCCACCACTTCCATCCCATCCCATTCCATTCCGTTGCACTCTAGTTGGGGAGTTCCTGGTTTGCCTGCTGGCTTGGAGATGAGAAGGAGTGTGTGCATGGTGGGGAGGGTGGCAAACTAACCAAACAATAGAGGCTTTGTGAGAGGGTCCCACCGTGACAGGATTGTAGGAGGGGGGGGGATCAGGGGGCGGTCAGGGCTTAGTGAAGCGTAGCCACTTCATTAGTCAGGGCTCTCCTTTTGCACCTCCTCCTCCCCCCCCATCCATCCTCCCTCCCTGTCACACTGGCTGCCTCTCCCTCCCCGCTCACTCGTGGAACCACAGAAGCAGGAGTCACTCTGGCTCGGGAAGTGCTGAGCAAATCGGGAGCGTTTCAGCTCAGCACTGATAGCGGTCATAAGGATGTTCCCTTGAGGCTCAGCAGAGTTGTGTGATGCATTTTCTTGGCCTGACACCGCACTGTTTTTTCTTTTCTCTTAGGTAAGCCACCTAGTGTTGTCCTCCTTCCTGTCCCGTCCTGTTTTTACCTGCTGACTTGCATCTTCTCCTTTGAGCTGCAGGTTTGGTGTCAGCTGACTGGATGCAGCGTTCTTTGAACAGCTGCAGATGTGACTTTTGTGTCTGGTTACAGAGGTATTTTCAGTTATTGATGCAGGTGTTTTTGTGTTCATCATGTCAGTTTCATCACTCTGTGCATGTGGCATCAGTGCAAATCAGTAGAATATACAAGTGCTGCAGTGTAGAACTTTCTCGTAGGCATTTTGCGTAGAATATTGCGTGCATTTGAGGTAATACTTGTGCGTCTGCTGAGCATGAAGGGGGATGGTGGCAAGAGGGAGACTATTGCCTCAGCTGTGTTGACCAAATTATCAGTGTTATTAGGATCTACATGCTTGTGATTGCTTTCCCCTCCACCCTCCGCCTCTTTGTCAAACACACACACACACACCCCACTGGGGACAGTTGAGGGTAATCCTTCACATCCTGTGTGGGAAAGGGCAGAGAGAAGCACTCAGACTAACCTCATCACTTCCTCGTGAGAGAGTCTGATTTACTAAAACTCACTTTGTCTAGTTAAAACAACATCCTTGCAGCTTTTTACCCAGTGGGCTGTTCTCCGCATCCTGAGTTTCTACTTTTGGCTTTTATCCGCTTTAACCCTCAAGGACCAAAACAACTGCCTGTGATTAAAAGCAGCTACTAATATAACATGTCTGATAGCTTTGGAACCAGTAATCTTATCAATACATTAAAATAATTGATATAAAATGCAGTTTCTCAGCAACATCAAATATGACTCATTTGAGCGTTCAGAGGCTCTGTAGTGAACGAGAAACCACTGTCATCTGCAGCATTGATTCACCAATAAAACCCATGTAGTTTGACAAATGACATTGTAGTAGGTTCTTGTTTTTTACACTGAAAATGATATAATTTGCTGGAAAAAGTCACTTTACTAACCTTTTGAATTGACTGATTTTTTATGAACATCAGTAAAGTGAATATAGGAAAATACTTCATTTTCACTAAAAGATGCAGAGGATGAAATGATAAATGCTGACAAAAGGATAGATGTGGCGAAAAATTCATTTGGAAATCACTGCGAAAGTAGTGCTGGGTATTTAAAGGGTTAACAATCTATCATTTTCTTTACACTATTTCAGGACATGCTCCTATATAGTATTCAGTATAGTATGCTGATTCACCAGGGAGTTCTACTAGAATATTTCAGTTGCATGGTCATACAGTGAGTTTAAAGAAGTTATTTTGATTTAAAAGAAAAAAAAAAAAAAGCATTACGTCTGAAATGTGTTTGAGAAACTGAATGGACTAAATGAGTTGTCCTGAATGAAACTTAAAAGTATCTGATGTGTGGATCCAGTTAAGCTTGCGGGTCATTCAGAGGGTTTGGTGTGTTTTTCCCTGGAGGAAGAAGGCTCCCATATGGGGCTGGATGATTTATTGAGTTGCGTTCAGAAAAACTGCAGGACCCAATTATATGTGCACAGTCTTTGATCATATTATTGTTTAATAAATAAATAAATAATGACAATTGTGTTTTTATTTTGTCAGACCAAATGTTCACAACCTTGATGTTTTTACACCAAGAAAAAACCTACCGAGTCCTTGCATACAATAGATTTTTTGCCATTTAAGTAATTAATCGGCATAATCACATTGGATGACTACAGAAACTAAATTACTCCTGGCTGAGGCCTCTAACATGAGGGATTTGATGTTTTTTGATGTTCTATTGAACTGTATATGTTTTAAATACTATTTCAGCTGGTTTAATAAAAAAGGGGCTTCTTGGAAATTTCTTTTGACTGAGGGTAATTCAGTTTTGGTAAGTTTTGTCAAATAAACATTGAAATCATGATGGTAAAAGTAATAAAAATTGAAACGGTATATTAAATAGTAAACGTGAATCTTTTTTTTTTTTTTTTTTTTATTGTTTTCACCTTAGGCAGTTCTGAGAAAAGCTTGTTAAACATGTTAAATCCTTTGTGCACCACAAAATGACACCTTGGTGACAGTGACAGAAACACAATTAAATGTAGTCTATTTTAATCAGTGTGTCCCCGTTTCCTTCCACAGAATGAAGAAGTGACTCTTGTGTGATTACAGTCATGGCTGTCCAGACTGGCATCCAGGTAGGTCCATCACACACAATAAGGTGCACTTTGCTTGTGAAAGAGGTACATGTTGTATATCTATCAAGTTCATTATGTGTACTTAGTAAATGTATTATTTTTTTGTTTTTTTTTCAGACAAGTTTTAGAAGATGTCTCCTTCTAAAACTTGTCTGAAAAAAAAATATAAATAAATAAATAATCGGTACATGTTGTGTTTCGTTTGTAGATTGTGTGTTTGAATCGTGCTGTGAAGTCGTGGGTTTCTTTATTGACCCACCAGTGCCAGTCTGAAGGGTCCATAAAATGAGTTGCCAAGACTGTCTGTTTGGCACAGAGTGGGGACTTTTCCCCCCCAATTTGGCACAGTTATTGAGATTAAATAAAGAACTGCAGACATCTGTCTCCTACTCAACAACTGCGGCGAGCCCACCTGTGTTGGAGCATGCCGTCTTGTTGTTGTTATGCATGTCTGGCGTTCCATCGCTCGGACCCTGAGGAGTTTCTCCGCACATTTTTAGGAGTGTGTGGAATGTGCAACACTTTTTCCCATCCCCTCCTAGCAACGATGTGTCAGCCATCCAAAATCTAAAACAACAAACATATCTCATTACACTTTTGTCATATGGCAACACTTCGTTGACGGTGGCTTTTCTGTGTTTATCTAGTGTGGAAAGTCTTGGCTCTCCCATTTTTAACTGTGGAAATGCAAAATATGTAATCCCAGTGGTGTGGGGATAACATGTAGTGGCAAACCTCTCTGAGAAAGCCAGTGTGTTGACAAGGGTGTGAAGAGCCT
The DNA here is from genome assembly GCA_030068375.1 of Ostorhinchus rueppellii. NCBI lineage: Eukaryota > Metazoa > Chordata > Actinopteri > Kurtiformes > Apogonidae > Ostorhinchus > Ostorhinchus rueppellii. Next base: position 991,500 of record JAQQZY010000005.1, read on the forward strand.
CCACAGAGCTGGTGATGAACAGTGGTCGGATACCGTAACATCAGATCCTGACATGCACATTTACTTATGTCAGGTGTCTGTCTGTCTGTCTGTCTGTCTGAATATTCTCATAATCATATGAATAACTCGCCCAAAGACAATTTAAGGCTACATTTTTAATCTTTTGCTTTTTAGTAAATGAACATTTTCTTAGTGATGCTAATGTTGGTAGTTTATGTGATTGTGGCTATTCTAATGCATCTCTAATTTTCTAAGTAATCTTCCCAATACCAGCCTAACTCAGTGAGATGTTAATACTAGCTTATACCTGCTTAGCTACCAGTTGGATTATTTTATCTTGTTCCTGCATCATTTGCAGTCAATAAAACCACTGATAAAATGAAGCCTTAATTCCCATTTTAATTTAATTAAGTACTAGACCAAAAACAAGTGTATAAAGCTATTCAGGAGCATATAATGAAATCCTTTTACTCCATCCAGACCGTAGCAATGTATCATAGAGCATCTGTGTGAATATTGATCTATATCAGACCACAGTGATGCTGCAAACACAGTAACACTGCAGCTACTTCCAAAGCTCAGCACAGAGCTCCACTGCCCATGTAGAGCACAGTCACATTCGATAAACCGTCATACTGTGACTGTGTTGTTCACCCATGCTGAAAATGTATTCACTCATGGTAGTACAAGAAGCATACGCACACATGTATTAATGCAACAGTAAAAACACAACCATAGTGAAGTACAGTATCTGTAGGCCTTGGGCTAGTGCCTGAGCTCATCTCAAATCTGTTGTGATGGCCGTGTATACTTGGTATGACCTGGAATCTAGTGTGAGCCTAAAGTTCTTCCTTATCAGTTTTGATAATTCTTTGAGCAGACAGATAATTGGGAAAGTGAGTCGAGGCACAGATGATCACCACGAACTTGAACAGACAAAGCAAAGAGCCTCCAAGGAAAACATCACTCACTGTCTGCTGTCGGGCTGATGATGAGCTCTTGAATAATCCAGACTCCAACCACTCATCTCATCTCCTAAATATTCCAATTGTTGTTTTTTTTTTTTTTTTTTTATATATATAAAATTCCCTTTCCAAATCCTTGCTGACGTTGTCCTTTTTTTTTTTTTTTTTTTTTTCTTTTTCTTTTTTCCATTTCCAGGCATCCACAAAAAATGGCCCAATGACTTTTGTGTGTTGCATGACCTCATTACCTCAGCACTTTCAATCCCAAAAGAAAAATGGTGAAAAGTCAAAGGTCAACAACCAGGTCATAGAAGGTTTAAAAGTAGACATTTAAGTAGCTGAAATACAGGGGTCTTAATTGGGAAAATTATTTAGTGTGTAGGGGGAAAAAATTAGGTTTAAATATTAATTTTAATAAAAGTTGTAGCAAAACACTTTTTTTTTTTTTTTTTTTTTTTCTTTTTTTTTTTTTTAATTTGGACCAGCTGCTGCTTTTCTTTTCCCAGCTCCTAAAAGGGAAATATATTTAGGCTGTAAATATATCAGTCTAGCGTAAGGGAAGTGCAGTTCGTTGGACACATTCTGACAGAATAAGGATGAATATTTCTGTTGCGTAGTGGAAGGATTGTCATCATCCTTTCTTCCACTATCTGTGTGTTATCACTTTTAAAGGTCCTGACGACGTGGAAGAACAACAGCCTCAGAGCTGCAACTACACCCTGAAAACGGTGTGTTTTACAGAGACTGATGTCTTTATGTACTGTCGTCTTATGTGGGGATATAGTTATTTTAATACCATCAAGCACTGCCTTGTGGGGACACGTTCCACCAAAACAACTTCTGTGACACCATTTTGTAAATACAGTTGCAGCATTCTGCACTCAATGCCGTCCAATAGCTTCTCCCTCACATCCAGAATGATAGTAGATAGAACCAGACATATCTACAGTACAGGCACAGAGCGACCAAAGTGTGGAGATAAGTCTGGATATGCAGAACTAGTGCAGAGATTGAACACTTTAGCCACTTGTACTCAGAGATCCTTGAAAAAAAGTGAGATTGTAAGAACTAAAAGATCATGGCAAATAAGAATCAATGTTTATGTTTATTTGTGTGGAATTGCACATTTCTGATGTTCTTCATTGCCATTTAATGCACCTTTGCTCTATATATGTATAATATGACCCCTCAGTAGTTTGGAAGAAGACCGCTAACAGAGCTCATGAGGACATAGTTTTGTTTTTTTTTTTCTACCGTTCGCCATGATGTAATTTAAGATTTTTGGTTTTGTTTGTAATAAATTTTTGAAACGGATTACAGTCTTGTCATTCGTGTCGGAATACTACTACTCGTGCATGTTTTTTTGGAAACGAACGGAAGCTCATAACAATTGTGATTCCACCTTTTTTCCACCAATGACTGATTTCCATAGCTAAGCTAAAGGAGGAGGTGAGATGGGCTGGACTTTTACACAGTGGACCTGTGTTCCGGAATCAAAGGGGTAGTGGAGCGGCGTATAGTGCGACGTATAACTCGCGTATCGGAAATACCCCAAGCATAGCGGTGTTGGCTCTACAAACAACAATCCACAATGGTCTCCCCAGTTTGACTTCTTTCTGGTCACGTTAATGTTTCTTTACTGTACTGTAGATCCCCTCGGTGTGGGGTCACACACACAGTACATTATCAAAACGTCACACCTTGGTTGCGGAGCTAGAGGTGTTCCGGTTACATAGTGTTCCCAAATCATGATTCCACCTTTATCACAGCTCTGTTACTACCTCCAGAGGTGTGACAGAGCCGTGACACAGGTGGGACCAAATCATCCACCATTTCATTCACACAGACGACATTCTGGAATAAAGGTGAAATATTCCTAAAACAGAACGGAGGCACGGTAAATGTATTTGTACAGCACTATTCAAAGACAGGGCAATTCAGTGCTTTACAACAATGGAAGAGACGAGGTAAAAACGCACAATTAGAATTAAAATATAATCAATAAAACATAAATGATGATCAATTAAAATAGAGTAAAAGGAGCTTTTGAAACTGTTCTGGCTTCCAAGTTGTGTTACTCAGTCATGTGACGGGTCAGAGTAGTGGTTTTTAATTTGTTCATTAGTGTATGTGTACTACTCATAAGGTACAGCGACTTTGTCACGTGCCCTGAATACAATTGTCTCACGGATTTTAATTATGTGGATTGGAGTAATGCAGGAACCAATCTAACTGGGGGGAAAACGGTCCTCTGTCCACACAGCAGCTCCATACACAGGTTCACATGGCGTGTTTATCGCATGCCAATGGATCGTCAGTCATGAGTGAAAAGCTTATGTAACAGGAAAGGCTTTGCAAACATGGGTAAAACCAGCTCAGAAGGTGCTGCTGTTACGCCAAGACATGACTATTGGATGTGCAGTTTGTGGTTGAATGAGGAATTTTTTTTTTTGCAAACTAACTCCATTAACACTGAACGCAGCTCATTTCTCAACGTACCATTGTGTTACCTGAGGATTATTAGTCTGCATTCATGAACCTAATCAGGACAAAAGTGATGTAAGCAAAAGGATTTTAAAAAGCTCATGTACACGATGCAACGAAGGTTTGAGTTTCCAACATAAACCTGCTTTAAAACACAAGGCTCACTGTACACCTGTATCCAGTCAGGTGACGCATCACTACTTGGATTATCCTCGGTGTTTTCTAATTGGCACAACATCTTTGACGTAACTACGATGGCTTAGCGTCTAATTAAGATGTGGAGAACTCCATACCTTGTTGTGACCTCACAGAATCCCCACAGGCAGCCTGCGCTCCTGAACTCTTACATAAAGCACGTCATGTACAGAATGTGAGGGCAAGCATAGGTGAGGAAATCAGATGGGTTCAGTCACTTTCTGCCACTGTTGAGGAGTGCGTTTTCACCAGTCTTCATTCTCTTCCCCCCCTCCCCCATATTTAAGTTCAAAGGTCACCCTGTTGGGGTTGAGACTGGAACAAATGTTTAGTTTGTTTTGTTGTTTTTGATCGGAAAATGTTTCTTCAAAAGAGAACAATACTGTGCACATGTTGACAAAAGTGACTTGTACCCATCACTGAAAACTGTTAAAGAATAAAAAAAAAAAAAAGAGAGACTGTAATGAATGGCTCCACAGCTGCACTACCTTTCTGTTCTCAATAGGGACTCAGGACCTTTTATCTTTGTTGGTACACAATAGAGGATTAGTAGATTTTTAAGGAGTGATATAACGTTGATCTTTTTGAATGGGCAAGATGGATTATTCTATGTACTGTTTTTATATATATATGTGTGTGTGTGTATGTGTGTGTTTTTGTGCATCCTTCTAATAATTCAACCTGCCTATGATCTCTACTTTGTAGATGCACATGGGGAACATGTGCCCTTTTGGTCTGTTTGTCAGAAAGCCTTTTGCTGGGCCACTGATAAGGGTCTATTTTAACCCAAACCATTAAGAATACCCTGACATCTGTATCGGCATGTAAAATGATATTTTACTAATGCCTCTCACTAATATTTATTTTCCGTTGGCTCTTTTTTTCATTAATCTGTGTGATTCGACTTTTGGTCATATAAATAAAACTGAAGGGTTAAAGACTTTAAAATAGTTATTTTAACCGTGTGTGTGTGTGTGTGTGTGTGTGTGTATATGTAGAATAAATATTTTGGCATTTCCCTTGCACAAATGGGGTGTAAACAATGACAAAAACAAAATTAACAAGCAGAAAATAACATCAGCCAGAAGCCAAATTGTCGTTTTCAGCATCAGTCCACAGGATTGCACTTCCGCTAACCAGACTGCCACAAAAAAAGGAAAAACAAATTGGATTAAAAAAAATCTTAGTCTAAAAATCATACCCATCCATCCATGATTCCACAGTGACAATCGTCTTCACACTTCCTCACCTGACTTTCTAAAGCTTTTCTGACAGAAAGCCGAGGGTGTTCTCCCAACGCACTGATAGAAACCTACTTTTTTTTTTTTTTTTTTTTATACTTCTTTGTGTACCAGTCTTTTGTATGAGCATTTATTCTGCAAAACGAAGAGAACCTTGATATGAGGAGTGGTCCACAGTCTGATATCTCCTGTTCATTCTGTGTCTGGGTGTCTCACTGGAGTTGTAGGAAACCAGTGTTATTTTGGCAGCTGTGAGTATCAGCAGAAGTACATTACAGGATAACGGCCTCTCTGTTTGACTATCCAGAAGGCTTCCTGTGTGTAGGCAGTGTGAACGCAATGAATTATGGCTTCAACAAGACTCTCCCTTGTTTTAAGCACAATAACTCCTTCACCAGAATAGATGCAGTGTCCCATTATTGCTCGATGACATGTGATGGACACAAAGATTAAAGCCCGTTTCTTAAACAGATGTCAACAATCTGGACGACAGAGGGAGGGTCGTCCAGAAATACCTTATGTAATGTCTGGACAAGACATTGTAGCGCACATCTGTTGCCGTTTTACTAGATTATCCATTCCTTTGCCTGTGAGCAACTGACAAATGAAACTGATCTAACAATAACGTGTACTGTACGCTTGTGCCTGTGCAGTTGTGTATGTTTATGGGTCTGTGAACGCTGGCCACAAGGATCCAGCTAATTTTATCCATACCAAACCAACAAGAAAACAGCAAAACATGGGAGTCTTTCATGTGTCATTTTCCAAATCCTTGTAAACAACAATATAACACTGAACAGAGAAAGAGAGAGAGAGAGAGAGGGGGGGGGGACAGGGAGGGTGTGTCAGCAGAGATGGATATGATGGGACATAGAGAGCTGGGATCAGGGTCTCGCTCCAGGCGCTGAGCCCTGAACTGCAAACTAGAGCTGCACTCACATACAAGAGTGTTTTAATGAACTTTCTGAAATCATTTTAAAAAACAGATGATGATAGTATGGACAAAAAAAATCTGAAACTTGATGAAAAATGCAAGTGTGACTAGTGAGATGTTGGGATGTTGCGAGGCTTTGGGACCACAGTTGTAACCAGGCCAAGTCGGAGCGCTCTGTGTACGCTGCGAGCTCCAGCCAAGCATAGAAGTGAAGTGTGGAATGACGGCATCCCTGACCCTCCCTCTGCGTGGTTGGGTCACACAAATTCCTCTGATATTCTCACAGTGCAACTCTGAATGGCAACAAGAGTAGAACAATGCTGCAGTGGCTGTCTGTGGAGTCGAACCACCAACCATAATGGGCTCCGAGGTGAGGTCTCAGAACTCCGTCTTCATCCTGCTTATAAATCTTTCTCCTTTTCTCTTTTTGTTTCCCCCATTCCCTTCTTCAGGTATGGTTCGGTGAGAAGTTTGATGCCCCCTTGCTGAGCCCCAGGAGCCCTCGCAGCCCTTTAGCTCAGCGGCACGGCCCTGGCCTCACAGATGTTTTCCAGTATGACCAGTGGCTGGCGGTGCGACACGAGGCCACCCTCGTGCCCATGCAGGAGGATCTGGCCATCTGGCTCACGGGCATGCTGGGTAAATACACTCTGATTTTTGTTTGATCAATTGACTTAGTTGTTCCTTTTTTAACATCAGTTTTCTCTGTTCGGTTACATTCAGACTGCAGGCACATGCTGCCCAAATCCAATTTCTTTCTTTTATGTAACCTGTATCCAATCTATTAAAGGCAGTCTGAACAGCACAAATCCAATATTTTTTTTTTCAAATCCAACCCAGGCCACTTTCATATGTGGTCCTAAATCCAATATATTTCTAATATTTTTGCAATGCGACTTCAGTCTGAATGGCCAGGTCGCATTTATTAGACTTATGTGATTTGAAATGTGACAAATGTCACAATTCTGCATCCTGGGGGTGTTACTTCTGTAAACACAGTGCATGCCTGCGTGGTCACGCATTACATCAGGACCTCTTTTGCACATGCGGGTCATGTCAGGGTTGCATTCAGTTCACACTCAAAATTTATAGAAGTCACATTTAACGTGTAATATATATTGATATATACATGATTAACTCTCATAATGTTCATTGTCATATTGTACAGCATCAACATGTTGCATTATCTTATTACATTGTATTATGTCATATGCCACATTATATCGTTATAAATATTTAATTACTACATTACTATACTGTTCCCCTATACACACGTGTGTGTTTGCACACACAAACACATGCCTGACTATGCTAAGTTATTATTCACGATACACTCACTATCGATATGTAACTGCTTTAGGTTGTTGTACACTGCATATGTTTGTTGTTATTGCTGTTTTGCTTTGTTTTGTTCCGTATGTGTGCGTTTTGTCTTTTGTCACCTGGTTTGTTCACTAATTTCACTAATTAAAAAAAACAAACAAACATGTAATTTAAATAAGCACACAGCGAAAAATCAGATTTCACCCAAAAAATCCAAACTGTGCATTAAGATCTGCTGTCTGAGCAGAGCCTTACCTCCTTTAACTGGTTATGAAGCAGAAGAAAAATGGTGCCAAAGTGTCCCAACCTGTGCATATGTTAATCAACACTCGGTAGTTGCATGCTGAGTTTCACCCTCAGGGCCTGGAAAATGCAGAAGTACAATTGACACGGGTCTGCCATGTAATTGGATTTGGTTGCTGCTATTTCCAAACCCATCCACAGACACAGCAGAAGAACAAAATCCCTCATTTCATCGTCTGTGCCATTATACTGACATCTATTGTCCCTCATGACACAATGGAGCAGCGAGGAAACTGAAACTGACTCTATTGTCGACTGGCGAAACTGCTTCTTTTTTTGGTGGGGTAGAGGCATTTAGTCTTTTTCATGAGGAATGTGGGCAGGTACAGCACACTCAACAAGCGTTATTAGAACTGTGACCGTGATGACCTGTGTCCCATGTTTGTAGACCTCTAACTGTTTGACCATCCCTCATTGTCGGCGCTGAGGCACCGGATGTTTGAGAAACAGGTGGTGTGCAGTGGGTAAAGTTTCTTACCTCTGGGCTCAACTGCTGTGTCGAAAATAAACTTTTGTGCAGCAATCTTTGTCACTTAGTATAATCGTCATTAGGGGTGTGAATAAAATTCTCTGTGGCCTTTGAGTCTCCTCAGGCAGTGATTTTTACAATGAAAGGTCGTGAGAGCGCTGTAGGTCCTAGAGGAACCAGTTTTTAGTTTTTGTTCAGTGTAGTGTTTTTTTATTCACCTACACAAAGGAAGCCAAAACTTAGACGAAGTGGAACCGGCGTCTTCCTTAAAAGGCATTTGCAGATAAAAAAAAGTTTGAAATTATCGTCGACTTGGTGAAATGATCTGCATTGTGCTTATGTTGGACATTTCACTTTGTATCTGTTCACTTTCGCGTTTGCAGGAGAAGACGTGAGAGCCGAGTTTTTCATGGAGGAGCTAAACAACGGCGTCAAACTGTGCCATCTTATCGGCGTGCTGCAGACTAAGATCGCCCAGAGCTGCCCCTCCGCACTCAGCAAGGTGAGTCAGGCCGCACAGATGAAAATAGCTCAGACACTCGTCCAAAGGGCAGCTTTCATGCTCACAGTTGGGGATGTTTGGGGAGAGCGCTGCAGGACACTGTATGAACAAACCTCTGACTGAAACTGTTGTGTATTAAATATCCCAGACTGTCCTCTGTCTTCCACATGGTCCTCCAGAAAATTAAGTTTACAGAGTTTCAGCTCCAGTGTGTAATATTTGAGAAAATCTAATTGCACTAATGAAATTTAATCTAATATAATTTCGTTTTTATTGGCAGGTAATTGCATGAAAGGCTTTTGGGTCACGTTAGAATGAACTGTTTGTCTACACAGGGAGTCACTTCACTACTGTGTTAAATATCACACACTGAACCGCACACATTTTTCTATATTGACTATAATGAAGACTATTTTCGCCGACAGCTTTTTCCCACAAGGAAGGTTGCATGTAAGCGAGACGCAACCCCCGGTTCCTTCTTTGCTCGGGACAACACTGCTAACTTCCTGGCCTGGTGTCGACACATCGGTGTAGAGGAGACCTACCTGTTTGAGTCGGAGGGTCTCGGTAAGACTGAATTTAATCTGTAAATACTCAGTGCGTCTGTTCTTTTTTTTTTTTTTTTTATAAAGTAATTTAAACAGAATGAGTCAATCTTTTCTTTACTAGATAATAAGCCTGTAATTCTGTAAGGCAAGGGAAGGTTATTTGTATAGAATATTTCATTCACAATTTATTTTTCTTTTTAAACAGATTTTTTTATTTGACACTCACACAGACACACATACAGTTAGGAGATGCATATCAGGTACAGTTTCATTTGCTTCTCATTATTTCAATTTCTTTTTTTTAACGACTGTCATTTTGTTTATCTGTCAATATCTTGTATTTAAATAACACAGTTCTCATGATCCATTTTCCCAATGCTGTACATACAAAACTTCATAAAAAAAAGAAAAAAACAAAACAAAGGCGGGACAGTAACTACAGTTCTGGTATTGCTTGTATTCATAATTTCCATCTTTGAGAAACCAGTGTGTTTTCATCTGTAATCTTGCTGTGATCTTCTCCGTAATAAATACCTGTTTTACTCTGTCTCTCCACTGCATTATGCTGGGTGGCTGTGGTTGTAACCATGTGACTGTTATCATCTTTTTTTGCTACCAGAAGTAGGATTTTTAATAAATATTTAGAATCTTTATTTATTACAGGACAATTCAAAGTGCTTTACACTGAACATAGAAGCATCGCAAGAGAGACATCAGAAGAGAAAGTTAAAATATGAAAACATAAAAATCACAAAACAAAAATTTTAATTAAAATAGACATAAAAAAAAAGGATTAAAATCTTTAAGCTTAAAAGAAACTGTGCAGATCTAAGCTTCTGAGTAAGAACTCTATTCAGATGCAGTCATGCTGTAGTTATGGTATGAGCATTTGGAATGAATCCATAAAATATGGCGCGCAAATGCTTTTGCACTAATGTCATGTAGGTCATCTGTTAATGCTGGCATGCTTATTTAAGCCTTTGAACAGCCGTAATAAGGAAAGATGCAAACATAAGGTGTTAGATTGTCTGTCCTAAATTCTTTTGCACAAAATGTAAATATGCATGTAAGCAGATGTGACCTTCTGAAACCTGTTTTTAGGGTTGATATGACATCCTGATAACCTTTTTTCCTGGTTATATAGTTTTGAAACTAGGCTGTGGAGAACAGTTACACATTTACTGTATAGAAAACTTTCACAACGTGTCCCAATCCCAGCTCTTCAATAAGCTCAAAGTTCATTTAATAGAGCAGGGAGGTTATCAATAAATAACTTCACCTCTGTAACTTTTTTTTTTTTTATTTTGAAGTTAAGAAATTTGTTTGAAATAATCCACATAACAGCGGTGGTATTTTATTAGTTTTCCTTCACTTGTCTTCATCAGCCAAGTCATTCTTTTGAATCACAAAAAAACAGTATTCTGATGAGTTTTCCTGCGTGTACTTTTTGGCTACTGTCACCTCTAAAATTCTAGGACTGACACCTATTGGAAAAAATCCTCCCTTCTTTCCTTTTTACTTATGGAGTGTCATTCTGGTTCAAAAATGGTTCAAAACACCACAAAAACAAAGTTAAAACTGGCTGCAGAGAGGTGAAGAGCCAGGGAAATGAACTGGTGAGAATAAAGAGACCAGGCAACAAACAATATGTCCAAATATACAACGTTTTGTGTTGGAGTGGCTCTTTGGCTTCATACTGAGGATCTTCAGGGGGTGAAATAGACTAGATCTCAGTCATAAGCTCCTAATAACCAAGTTGAGCTGAATGTGTTGTGTAAGCCTCACTTCTTAATGGGTTAATAGGATCTGTCCCTGAGAGCAGCATCCTGGAGTACACAGTACGGGATCACTTCATTAAAGGCTGTGGTCCTTAAAAACAGCACTGGTGGGATTTAGACAGAGAAACCAAAAGCATCACAAGTTCACCTTAATGGAAGGATATACTTTTGTGTTTGTTATGACAGACCATATAGTTTTTATTAATACCCCCTAGACCCTCTTAAAAGTTTACTGTCAAACCTCTTCTGCATGAATCACCTCTTCTCCTCGGGGAATAATTAACCTTATCTGATTTGCAAAACATCACGTTTTCAACTGCAGCATGTGAGTTTTGGCCCCGTATCCTCTGCTGCCTGTTCCATACTCTGTCTGAGAACACACATGGCAGCTGCTGCTTCACATTATTTTATAACGGGCTGTTAATTTCAGCCACTGTTGTGTTTTCTGCTTCAGTGCTGCACAAAGAGCCTCGGCAGGTTTGTCTGTGTCTGCTGGAGATCGGTCGCATCGTCTCCAAGTAAGTACAGAAGAAGAACTCTAACCTTTTCGGGTAAAAGGAAGGTTTACGGATGAAATGACCATCAATGAGCATGTGCAAACTGCTGGGTGTGTCTCAGGTATGGTGTGGAGCCTCCTGTGCTGGTGAAGCTGGAGAAGGAGATTGAGCTGGAGGAGACTCTGCTGATGGCTGAGGAGCCACCACCTGCTGTCAAAACCTTCAGCGTGTGCTGCCAACACGGCGGCCTCTACCAGCCTGGGGTAAGTTCTCCCTGAACGTCTGGATGTATGAACAGACACCACTTGCCTTCACCTCAAACATATGAAATGTTTTGTGGCTGCAGCTGATCACGTTAGCTTCACATAGGTGGTCCATGTGCGACCCAGTTGAGGACGAGCCAAGATGGCGTCAGGCAGCGGCTCTTGCCGCTTCATTGCCGCCCCACAGGGAACATGACACATCACAGCTGACCATGTGACTCTGCCGGCACCCTGAGACTCACTGTGACACGTGACCTCCAGGCTACAAATATATGTCGTGTTGCATACAGCCCACAAACTCACTGCTTCATGCACTTTGAAAACCTCACTTTCACATTGTCCAAATACCTCCCCCAACTAAGCTCATATGCTTAAATGTATACATTTAAGGTTAACTGCTCTGATGCAGCTTCTTCCCTTGTCAACTTCAGTGAAACAAGGCTGGCACTCTGCCAGGGTTGGGGGTTTCATTCCCGGAGATGATGGCTGTGCTAAAAATAACTGCATTCATTGAAGTGGAAGACATTTTGGTTAAAAGCATCCACCAACTAGCATATGTAGCATATGTATTCCCATTTGCCCTTCCTTAATGAAATAAGCAGCTTACATACACTGCCAATATCACCGTTCCTTTGGTCAAATCGGTCTCCATCTCTGTCTGTTTGGATGCTGCTATTTTCAGCTGCCTGTCAATGTGTGTGACTGTGACTGCACTAATGTTCTGGAAAAACCCCAGACTCCTTCACATGGAGGAGACAGAAGAAGGTGTACACAAGGAAACATTTAATTTTCTAACCGTAAAACCCTGAAGCCAGATGCACTAATGTCGTAAAGTGATTAATAAATGATCAGATATCATATGGTATGCTGCTCTTTTGTCCCATTGTGCCTTGTAGGAGCATGGGATGGACGATCCACCCTGTAACTGCTCTAACAGAGTATCCATCGAGTACCTGTCTGAGGGGCGCTACAGACTGGGAGACAAGACCATCTTTATTCGAGTGAGTGCTCTAGACGTGGGGATGTCTGAGCAGTTGGCAGTATGTTTAGTCCCACTGCATCTTCATTATATGATGGTTAATGTCTATATTGCAAACTGATGTAGCACTTGCTTAAATGAGTATAGACAGAACACACACACAAATACAGTCTTTAGAGCCTAAAAAAGATTAATGGTAGGATACACACTGGGGACAGTGTCTTGTGCTGTGTGTTCGTGGGTCTACGTTACATATAAGCTTGTTAGTCAGTAGCACAGAGCTGCGTTAGGGGATTACATCATAATGTGGTCGGTGCCAAGCCTCAGGACTGACTACACTTACGCTCTGTCACTGCTATTTTAAGATATTTTTACAGGAATATGCCACTTTCATTTATGTCTGAGCGTAAAGATGAGTAATTTGGTCTTTTAAATGAACAGGTTTTTTTTCTCTCCTCAGATGCTTCATGGTAAACATGTGATGGTGCGTGTTGGTGGGGGCTGGGACACCCTCCGCGGCTTCCTCATGAAGTACGACCCTCTCAGGGTCCTGCAGTTCACCACCTTGGAGCAGAAGATCCTGGCCTTCCAGAAAGGCCCCCCAGGACTGGGAGGACACCATGCCAATACAACTCCACCTCCTCCTCCTCCAGATATGGACCCTCTCGCCGCCGTTAACGACCTCATGTCCTCATCTTCCTCCTCCTCCTCTGCCTCTTCCTCCTCCTCCTCTTCAGCTTGTAAGCCATCGTCCCTGGCTGCTGCAGGTCCGACGTGTCGCTCATACACTGCCTCTCCAGCCTGTACACCCACGTTGCCTAGGAAAGGTGCTGCCGCTGTGCCCAAGAAGAACCTCCAGATGACATCCACTGGCCCCAAGAAGCCCACCCAGCTCCCACTGCCCGTCGGTGCCAAAGGCTCCTCCTCTCTGCCTAACACTCCTGTAGGAAGCTCCTCCAAACAGTCGCCTAGCCCGGGGTGTCAAGTGCAGCGCAGAGCTGTGACTCCATCAGCAGCACCTCCAGATCCAAACCCCGCCTCCAAACTGAAGCTCAGACCCTCCCCACGTGGCGGCACATCTCAGCCCAGGAGCCCCGTCTGTCCTGAGCCTTCTTCCAAATGCCCCAAACCCTCCAGCCCCTGCACCTCCCCCACTGCTGCCTCTGTGCCTCGCCCTGTCACTGCACCAGGACGACCAGCTGCTAAAGATGCTCGGCCCCCCTCCGGCGCCAGCCAGCGCTCTCGCCTTGCACAGCGGAGACCTGGTTCACCAGCCTCGCGTCTCCGTCTAGAGGCAGCGAGACGGGCTCGTACAGCCACACGGGCCACACCGACCCCAACCCCAAGAGCAGCGGTAACGACCCCGCAGCCTCGGACAACTACCCCCAGCTCACGGACCGCCTCCCCACTGCTGCCAAAAGCCACAAGCTCCCTGATGAAAGGAAAAGAAGCCAAAGCACCCACCCCAACCAAGACCGCCACTGCTCCCCCACGTAGTACCACTGTCCCCGGGCGGGTCCCAGGGGGTTACACGGGCCCCTGTGCATCCAACAAAATGAATCTGAAAGCACCATCCACTGAACACAAGGCGGCGGGGCGAAAGCAAGCCGCCACTCCAACCCCCATCAACGCAAAGGCAGCTCTGAAACCTGAACCGAGTCCACCACGGACCCTGGTGCCGCAGAAAACCAGCCCCAATGGCAGACCTGTTAAGACGGAGCCTGGTATCACTAAGAAGCCAACACCTTGCAAGACCAGAAATGAGGAGCCGTACTTTGAAATGAACAGTAGGAGGAGGCAGAAGACATAACAGGGGGGTCTCAGAGGACTTGGCAAAACCAGCGGGCTGGTAAACACCGCTCCTTATAACCAACCAGCACTTGTTGGACTCGTCTAACAACCATATATTGACACTAATCCTCCTCAAAATGCTTCTTATTTCTGACCATTGTTTGTCTGCAAAGGAGTTTTATATGTTGAGTTTTGGATGTTTATTTAATTGTGTCTTATGTTTTTTGTTTTTTTTAATCCAAAAGGGTCAAAGATGTCATGTATGTGTATGTTTTTGGTCCTTTTTTTTTTTTTTTAAGGTCACGTCCAAGTAGCAGGTGAACACTAAAACTTGCACATTGTTTACATTTCCATTTTTAGTTACAGTTCTCAGCCACTACATTAAACAGAATTTAGTAGAGCATCATGTACAAACACTAACCTCAAACCTTTATTTTTAGCTTTTTATACGATCATGACAGAGTGAACATATCTTTAACAGGTTACCAAAGTCAGTGACACATGAGCACAAATCGCAGCGTCAGATTCTTTGTTTTTGCCAGTGATGAACTTTCCACTGGTGGACAGTCTGACATTATTTGTGTATGTGAGATCTAGTGGGAGGCTTTTTTTTTATGATGGTATGGGGTTGTGTCATCAGGAACGAACCTTCAGTCGTGTGCCTTCATCAGGAATCTGTCTTGTTTTGGAGCGGCATTAGAATGTATTTGATGAACGGGGGTAGGGGTCAATGGTTTTTAATAATAAAAATTGCACAGCGTGTACAAGCACTCATGACTTTGGTTTCTCAGAAAGGCAGAGTCTCAGATGAACTACTGATCCAACGCCTCTTTTCTTTAACAGATAACACACACAGCCTTCCAGTGGCTGAAATGATTTTACAGAAGAATCTACTTGGCATAGACTTTTTTTTTTTTCATGATTTCTAATTTTAGGTGTGTTTTAAAATTCTAGTTTTCTATGTGGTGTTTGTGTAAGTGTGTACATATACATGATTATATATGGAAGTACTTGTGAGGCTTTTTCTTGTTTGGCACTTTATAGAAACCTCTGTGTTTGTCACAGTTTGAATGTTGATTCTGTCGATTGTGTCTCTTATTCCAACTACTTTTTTTTTTTTTGTTCATTAATAAATGGCCAAGTGTTTTAAAGATTACCTCCGCTATGTTGCCTGTGTCTCAACATGTTTCGTTGTTGCACCAAATGTTTGTGAGGATTTGGTTTTTAAGGTCATTAAATGCTCAGCATCTCTGCACAAATACCCAATAAAGTCCTCGCAGTATTAGGATTACGGAAAAACCTCTAAAATACCTCTTTAAATCGAGGTTATTAGGTTTGTGTGGAGGTGTATAGCTACCATGTTGGCAAAATAAATTTTGATCAATATGTAATAAAAAGAAATGTTTTATAATATAGATGAAAGATTAGCCAGACTTTAAACCTTAGTTGGTTCTGATATTAGTCAGTTGTACTGCTAAGCACAAAAATTAACTTTTTTTTTTTTTAAAGCAAGCTCTAAAAAATATTATGCATTAATTATATTCTACTGTAATTGAACCATTTTATACATGCATGTGACAAGTATAGATATTAAATACTAATTATGTTTTAAATATTTTAATCCTTTAGATGCCAGATTTTTGTCTTTTGTAGATGAAGGCAACAAAAAATGAATTATTTTGAATATGGTATGTAATTCCTTTATGTTGCATTATAATCTGTTAACATTGATATTTTTGGAGCATTTTTTTTCTATACTCCTACAGTAAGCGCAAAAAATGTGGTCTACATTTACACATTGAATTTAGTGAGTTTCAATATTGTCAAATTAATTTTGCACTTGATACTTGTTTATACACAGTATATTTTAGACTTAATGTAACATCTGAGCTGGAAATAAGCTCAAATATAAAGTATTACAATGGAAGAGACTGAATGGTTAATGTCATATGACTTAATCCCATCTAATCCACTTTATTTCTTTTGCACATTTAAACAACAAGAACGTTTCCAAAGTGCTGCACATCATAAAAACAAAATAATTAAGAGCAAAACTAAAAACAACTAGAAAAGCACTCGGAGAGCGCAGACCTCCACCAAGATAGTGTTTTTTGTTTTTTAAGGTAGTGTTTGTACTTTTTTAAGGTAGTGTTTGTACTTTTTTCAAGGTAGTGTTTGTACTTTTTTTTAAGGTAGTGTTAGTACTTTCCTCCACTAGATGGCGGTGAATGACCT
>JAQQZY010000005.1:1013397-1055264 GCA_030068375.1 Ostorhinchus rueppellii
TCTATCTATCTATCTATCTATCTATCTATCTATCTATCTATCTATCTATCTATCTATCTATCTATCTATCTATGTCCGTCTGTCTATAGGTTGTATCTAAAAACACTTCTATAATTTAACTGCCAGGCTTGTCACAAGATACTTCTTGTATGTAGAAATACAGTTAGAATATATGTGTACATTTCAGCCAAGGACTTTTAATATGAAAAATCTCTTTATTTGTGTGATTATCACAGCCCCCCCCATAGGCTCCTATAGACTTCTCTTTTGTGGCAAAATAAAGCTCTTCTATAAAGCTTTAATACATTCTTGTTCTTTTACAGATTTCATGTATTGATCAGTTCCTGTCCAAAGGTATGGTAAACTTATATTTTTTCTGTCAGCTTGAACAATCCTAAAATCATATTAAATCAGGAGCAAAAATTGTTTAACTTGAAACACAAGACCTCAGTTACTTAACATTGACATGAATATGCATCTCATTCATATTTAAGTTGAATTTTGAATTTCCTTTTACATTAATAAAAATCAACACTTTACACTCATAAAGAAAAACAGAAGTTGGTGCAAAAAGAAAATTATGGGAAATTGAAGCTTAAAATTTCCAGAACCAAGAGGCATAGACCTTTGCTTAATTGTGGTTGTGAGTGAGACAAAATGATGTGAAATGAAAAACAGAGAACCAAACACATTATTGGGTGACAAGGGGAAAAAATAGTAGCACTCTAAAAAAAATAAATAAATAAAAGAGGAAATGATTTAAAACTGTGAATAACTGCGCACTTACTGTATGCTGGGCTGCCTGTTGTTTGAGGGATGCCTAAACAACAGGTGACACCTACTTGACAGAGCAGTCCTACCACTGTCTCTACCTTTGAACATCACCACAGCCATTAGGGAAACCCACACAAACACCCGCCTACCGTGGTGAACAAAGTAAAGGATGTGTCATTTACAACCACTTATCTCCATTCAGGGCTGCCACATCCTGTGAGGGGGGAGGACAGGTTTGTGTTGAATTTCAGCCGCACCCTTACCATTGTGGAGTGAAACCATGGCAGCCAACAGTCCAAGCTTCTTCTTCTTCTTTTTTTTTTTTTTTTTTTGGTTATAAATACTTGAAGAAAAGGCCAGGCTTCCAGCTGCTGGTCCAGCCTCCCCACCAGCTGACCCTTTTAAGCTCCCTGAAAGTAGATATTGTTCTGTTGTTGCCAGCAAGGAAACAAATGCAACTACAGTACGTGACCAGTTATTTAAGAGAAAGCCTGTGAAGAACATTAATTAAACTTAACTTGACTTGTTTTTCAGGTAGTGTAGTGCTCACTATCGTTAACATGCTATTCAACAACATTTATTTTACTTCTTAATGTGAACTGGTTTATCTAAAAACAAATTTAAAAAAATACCACTTACTAAATAAAAATTGGCATAAAACATTATCATCCACATTCTTTTTTTTTGTATTATTGCACCTGTAACAAGTATAGCCTCCCATACTCAGTTCCGGTTCATCTGTTTGGTTTTACAGACAATGTGAAACATTATCTATCAAACACTGAGATGTACTAAATATTTTTATTTTGGACCACAAAAAAATGATTCGATCAGCTTTTATGGTGGAAGTATCATAAGACTAAATAAGTTAGTGATGGATGCATTGTATTTAGGTGAGTTGATTCCTGCCTTCTGAAAACATTTGTATGGACTTGAGCCATGGCTAACGTTATTAGACACACATCAGACTTTTCTGCAGTAACAGGAACCAGACTTTGATCACATTACTGACTACATCCACTGCTAAGTCAGATGTCAAGACCATGCATTAAAATAACAGCCTACTTCTATGAAGATCCAAATCTATTCTGAATGTAGAGGCTCCATTTACAGGGGCCATATCAGGAAGAGAGAAGTTGCAGTAGAAACTCTTATTTTGGGATAAGTTAGTGCCACTGTTGCATCCTCTGTTCTATTCCATGTTCTTTCTACTTGTTTGTATAGTTAAAAAGAATAAATGATACTTATTTGTTTGTTAGTAATGGTGCTCCATATTTCATTATCTGTATTTATAATGCAAAGGCAATAACAAAAAAGGTGTAACAAGCATACCAAGCATGGAAATGAAGGCTGACATACAAAGAAAGTCTCTGGCACCACACCTCTGAACTGTAACTGTAGTGCCACCTAGTGATGAAACAGGACAAAGACACATTTCACACAGTACAGCAACTGAGAAATTGTGTAGAAAACATCTTCAGGCAAAATGTTTGTGGATGCAAAGCTCCAAGAAAAGGAGTTTTAAGTAGGAATGTTTAATTTATAACACTTGCAACATGTAACATATGAGTGGTACTTGTTTTTTAACCCTGGTTTGGTGTTGGTATCTAAAACCTTTTTTGGTTTGTTTGTTCATTGAAAGTTAGCCTTAATCATTTTTTTTTAGTCAGGACATATTATCTTTCATGCAACAGTGAAACAGGAGTAGAAACCAGAATATAAAGCACTAAACATAAGTTGAGATGCCAAATTAATGCCATTAAGCTGACCACAAAAAGTCTAAATATATTTTGTCTAACTTTGCCATTTTCAAATTGGTGACTCACTTTACAACAGGTGTATATCTATGAACCACTGAGTAATTACTAAACTCACTGACATTTATTTACCGGATGTAACAGCAGCTGTCACTTTGAAGAATATGGAAGACACTCATCTAGAAAATAACACAACCTGTCCAGAGTAGTTCAATAACCCTTATACAAACGTTATTGTTGTTTTAATGGGTTGCCATTCTTTTTAGTGTCTGACTTGTTCATAAATGAAATATTGTGGTAAGTAACTAATGTGAACTGCAAGTTTAATTGGACCAGTTTGAAGAATAGATTTCTCTGACTAGTATTATAAAAGACCAAGTCAAGGAAGTTAATATCTAAAATTGCAAACTGTTTCAATTTACATCATTCAGCTCTACAAAATTATTTCTGATTTGATCATCAGTAAACTGTATATAATTTAATAATTGCCTATAATATTTCATCCACAACACTCCTAGATAAAAGTGATGCACGTATAAATGCTAAAAAAGCTCCCACAGAGAACATCTCAATTACAGTAACAGGTGTATCTGCACTAACTTCTGGCTGGATTAGGATCACTCTGCCACCCACTGCTCCCTCCCATAATCTCCCAGGATGCATCTTGCTCCAACGGTGACTGTATCCAGTTTAAAATCTCTCAACTGATCCCTCTAAGTACAACATGTTCTTGAAGCAATGAGCTGAATCCATCCCTTCATTTGGACACAATGTGTTTCCACCAGAAGAGGGAGCCATCTTCCACCAAATGACTCAAAACCCACTGGTCTTTACACATGGAGCTGAGCTGCAGGGAGCAATGAGGTGTAGGGAAGTTGCATGCAGTTAACGTCCCACTGGGATCTTTTGTCTGGGTGCTTGGAGGCAGCTTGGGCTTACTGGCCCCATTTGCGCCATATGCCATAAGAGGCCTGGCTGTCACATCGAATGAAGACCTCTGTGTGATGGCATAACTGACCATTCATATTCACCATAAACTATCACCTTTTATGATTTGCAGTAATGCTGTACTGTAAAATCACATATTTATTATTTAAGTTTTCTTATAAACTTCCTTTAAAATCTATATTACAAAACACCAGACTAAATCGGGTCCAAAAAATACATGATCCTAAAATTGTAAGCCTGTATCGAAGGCCTCATAATAGAAGTTGATCAAACTCCATCCAGACAAACGGCTGTAATTATAAATGATTGGATTAATGTTTTTGCACATTCCCCAGTTTTACCACACACCCAAAAATGACAGAGAAATCAACACCTCAAAGGTAAAATGAGAGAAATGCTTCACTGTCAATTACTATACAGTATATGTGTGGATGTTAGTTCCCTATTGTCTCAGGATGTACATCAGGATGTCGACGTCTAGCGTAAGGAAAACGATCCTCAACTAAACGAACATGTATGATTCACAACATAAATGTACGTGTTACATGTATAAAATTTCAATAAATCCATATCCTTATAAAAACCAACCATGTGTAGCAAAGACAAGTCAGAGCTCGACCATGAGCAAATACAAAGACTGATCATAAGCTAGTGATCTGTCAGTTTATATCCACTAATTTGAGAATACATGCTAATAATTTGGAACCCAAACCATTCATTGTAATATATACTGGATAAAGACCGCGTTGCTGCTTGTTCAATAAGGTGAAAAACAAAAAAGATGAAATAAAACTTAAACTGCGGCCTGTAGTTTGTCACGCAAACGGAATGCGGAAGCGCAACGCAGCTAACTAGCACGTTAGCAATGTCAAAAATGTATTTTGAAGGTTCTCCCTGCACTGTAAGATTACTGTAGCAAGTATCTGTTCATTATCTTTTTTGTTAATGTTGCACGTTGATACCTGCAGAATGACAAGGATGGCCTGCATTAAATTAATTCTAGGAGATTCGGTTTGAGCCCCTGATATCCCGACGTAAACGTGTTAGCAGTATTAATATACGACTTGAATCTGACAAGCTAATGCGAGTCGGTGCAGTTAGCATTAGCCGACAAATTAGCTTGATCGAAGTCCTCTTGGTGTATAAAGACCGATATTGCATACTGACAGTATAAAATCCATCTTCTAAGATAAAGTGTACACATAATTAGATGATCATGAAACGTTTCGATAAACCTTCGTGGAAAAATTCGATAAAATAGCCAACATTTGTTGCTAGGCTAACACGCTAGCGAGCGACCGGCTCGCTAGCCCAGAATTCGGTTGACGGATGCGGAGTCCAAACGGGTGTGAGGTGAACTCCAGTATGCCGCAGATTGTTTGTAAAAAAATAGCATTGTTTTATAAAAACACTGACAAGGACACGCACTTTTCTACTGTCTAGTGTCAATTCCTCAAAATGGGGTCTGCTAACGTACGTCTCCGCCATTTTGTGACAGGTTTTTCATTGAGCAAAGGGGTACGTGTAATGGTTGAATGTAACCCCATCAAGAAGATATCCGCTTGGCAGTTAGAGGGAAAAGGGATCAGGAGTAATTTTCACCATCCCGTGAGATAAAAGTCGTTTTGAAGTATCCAGCAAGGGATTGGGGCAGCTTACCACTGCGTTTACATTTCTACAGCAACAAACAGCACCATAAAGAACAAACTATATAGTAACAAACAAATGTGAACCGTAACAAATGTTTGTTTGTTGAAAATTAACACTATGGACTGCTGATTATACAGTTTAATTCGATTAAGTACAGATGTTAAGATGTCTGATTATCTATCTTTTTATTTATTTAAAATACAGACAAATTCATAATACTGATGTAAGTGTAATTTCAGCCAAGTCTAGCCATATTGACAGTGTGCATGTAAAAGTCATTCAGTATGTGACATATTTCAGATAATCTCCCTGACCTTAGTTGCACTGTAATATGAGACTGTAATGTCACAATAAATATTTGTCAAGAAAATGTGACTTGTAGGTACTTTCATAAGTAAAATCAACAATGAGAATAAGGAAAAAGCATTGACTGAGAAGTACTGAAATGAATTGATATAAAAATGCACTTTGTGGTTTCACTGTATCAAGTTAGGTTAGTTATCTATAAAATAGTACAAGAGCACATTACTTGTGTGAACATGGAATTTGTTTTTCCTCTTTCTGAAATCATCCATTGAATTATTTCTGCAGGAAATATTAAATCTGAATTATCTGTTACAACTTTATAATGGATTTTAAAAGTCATGCAGATACTTGGCACTTAAAAAAATTCAGCTACTTATATTCCATAACATGTTGTTTGGTCTTTGTGTGATGACTAGATCATTATAGGTCGACAAAAGTTTTTTTTAACCTTAATTTAAGTATCATCAATGGGATTCATACTGCTGCTCTTTTAATGATAATCTTGAATGTAGTTCTGTTTTATCTCAGACTAGAAAAAAATGTGTTTTGCAAATAAAATATTGGGTTGCCCTCCATTACACGCCTGGCTGAGATAACAAGAGACCTATGTTAATTAGTGTTATCCCCTCCCCCCACGGGACATTTCCAAGTACCTCCTGACCCGTTTTCAAAGGGAGAGACGAGTTGTCAGACGGTCCCTAAAAAAGAAAACAGTCTCTATTGTTCCAGCACCCGCTCTGCTCTGGACGGTGTAGTGCCGCTTACGGCCGCAGAGGGCGCTGCACGCATGGCAGGCCGGGCTCCGCGGCCTTCTCATCTTTTTGTCTGAGAACTGGATCCCTCTGCCGCTCTACAGTGTGTGCGATAGCCTCGGAGCTGCGTCCGTAACACACTGTCAAACCACTCCAAACGAATACAACCGCGACCAAAAGCATTAATTCAACACCTTCTGCCATGGCGTTTCTAATCCGCCGGTAAATCGGTCGTATTTGTGACTGTTCGTTGGAACTTAGTCCGGGCTTGAATCGGGCTTGCTTTCTGTGTGCATCAGTCTTTATTAGCGAGCTGCCGCTCTTCTTGCTATCAGCTATTTCTTTAACTTTTTAAACACTCAGCTTCGCGAATGACTGAGCGCCGGCGGAGTATGGGATCCTTGGTGTCTTAAGAAGCGACTGAAGTGGGGTTTAACCGTTTTTGCATGCAAAAACAATGGCAAATTCGACGGGGAAAAATCTACAAGATCAGCGAAGGAAAGGACAGGCTTTCCTGGACGAGCTGCGGCAATTTCACCAAAGCAGAGGGTGAGATTGGGGCGTCTTTACTCCCAAGAAATATAACTTTAAATAATCATTGGATGAAGCCTAGAGTAACTCAAAACTGTTATTTATGCATAAATGTATTTATTTCTTGTGTTATCTCCTCAGATCACCGTTCAAGAAGATTCCTATCGTGGGTGGGAAAGAGCTGGATCTGAATGCTCTCTATGTCAGAGTAGTCTCTTTAGGTGGATTCGCTAAGGTGAGTGGGAACTAAAAGTGGATTTTCTCCACACTGCCGTCTGTGGACTCCCCGGTGGACCACTCTGCAACTCTGTGTATACAAGCCGGGACAAGTGTAACCCTCTATCAAAACGTTAGTGGGTCGGTGTTGGCCTTGTGCTAGTTTGCCATGTATCTCTATGCAATGTGGTGGCTTGTGTTGTTGTGTGGTTTGAATCGAGAGTCCAACCGCTCGGAGTCAGAGTGCAGTTGGAGCGACTCAAAATTAGCGGGCACGTTTAACATCGATTATCGGCACGGAGCCCGGCCTCAGAAAACACCGCTAAGGACATAGCCTTTCGCCCGGGCTTTTACCGGTAGTTTTCACCCAGGAAAGCTTGATTTTTCTTTCTGGCCATAGCCATCTTTCTTCGGCTTCATGGCTGATCACAAAATGTAGGCCTCACAGGCCCATGTAGTGAATACAGTAAACGGTACCAAAACCTACTCCAAAATAAAGCGGGTCGCTGCAAGCTGAAGCATTTGTCGTTTGATGGAGACAGTTTGTTGGAGTTTCGCCGCGTTATGTTTTCACGCCAAAATAGAAAAGTGTAGTTAGCTTGTTAGCTATACTGCTAACTAGCCTCAACAGTAACGATAGTATCCTAAAGGGAGTCAGGCACTTGTACTTACTGATGTGACAAATGTAACTGTGCTTAGATTACAGACATATTAGCATATATTTAAGTGTTATTGTACCAAACTGCTAAGCAAGCATTTTCCATTTAAACGTTTCAATGTATTTAGATACAATTTGCGAAAGTTATTGATTAGGGATTGTGATATTGGCTCATTGGGGGAACCTGTAGCAGACCAGATGGCTGCAGTGTAACCGCTCTTTTTGCAGTTGCCGGTGTTTTATGTCCTAACTTATTCATTTCTCTCTTTCAGGTCTCTGACAAAAACCAATGGATTGAACTTGGAGAAGAATTTAATTTCCCAAGGTGTTGTTCCAACGCTGCATTTGCTTTAAAACAGTACTACCTTCGGTAAGTAGCACGGCCATGCAGCTCCCTTCCTTTCAGGTAGCATGTGGGAAGTGTTTACAAATGTTAGATGCAGTCAGCAGGATCTCGCCTCTCCGCTCCACTCTGCTCAGAAGCGGCACTGGTAGGACTAGTATGATGGCACAGACAAGTTTATGCTTTGGACCTTTCGAAATGGAAAGGTGGAAGCCTAACCATTTGGGTTTCTTTGTTTGTTCTCTGTATTTTTAAAGTGTGGAATACTGCTTTTGAAGACAGTTTTCTTTACAGTGACTCTAAGTTATGAACTCATGATCTGTCTGGACAGCTCTGAATGTGTGGTCAGAGGGCATTTGAGTTGACACAGTACTGCTCTGATCTGGTTGCTGTAATGTTTGTAACTCGTAATGTTCAAGTCAGCTGCAAGTGATGGGAGCCTTGTGTAAAAGCAGCTCTCCCCAACAGCTGGCATTTGTGGTTTCAGTGTTGCTACCTTCTTTGCACTCCTTTTTCTTTCTTCAGCAATTGTTTCCATCACTAGCACCTGTCTGTAGGGAATTGCACCTCTGTAGTAGAGAAGTACTTGTAGCTTCTCATGGATATTTAACTGGAAACTGCAGGTCACTGGTTGATATAACACACAGCAGCGAATTATCTGTACAGTTCTATCAAGCCTGCTTTTGATGCAAGACATTGTAAGAGTAGCAGCTAATTTAGTAACCGTACACAACTGATGAGACTTGTAGCTACTTAAACTGCTACAAATAACCATCAGTATTGGCTGCAGGGGAGAAACACCTCAGGCACATTTCTTCATGCAGTACGGTGCTGCTCAAATTAAAGTTTCTACTATAGTGGCCACAAAGAAACATTGTTAAATGGCTCTATATCTGTGTGCTGCACCAAATAATGTAGTTCTTTTTCTTAGAGCAAGAGGTTGTGTAATTGAGTGTAATTGTCTGCTTGGAAGGTCAGGTGAAGTTCACAAGGCAGTGATTTAGGTTAGTCTGTTCAGTAGAAGTGGCAAAAGTGCAAAGTGTCTTGAGTTTGTGCAACCTTGTTAATATGACAAAATAGTGTCTTATACCCAATAAAGTACAAATTCAGAGTCATCTTGACATCAGATTTTTTTTTTTTTTTTGAGTCTCTAAAAAGCCATCTTGGCTTAACACAATACACTATTCATTTTTATCTTCTGGCACTAGCTGTTAAGTGAGAATGCTTATGCCATGTTCTATAGAATACAAAATAAGTGTCTAAAGGGTTAGGTTTTATGAATGTATTCACCTGTGCTTCACAGAATTGCTAAAACAAGGAAGGGCACTTGTTTTATCCTACCTTAACCATCTGAGTGATTGTAATTATAATCTGTGAAAATATTATTGAAAGCCAATTGTAAGTTATAGCAAACACTTTGCCAACCAATAAACCGAATATCACACTCGTATCGCGACAGTTGGAAATGCACTGTAAAGTTTACCTAAGGCAGCTCAGCGTAGAGGATGGCAGTTGAATCAAGACAAGTCTAGCCAGCTGCTGCCTCCAAGGCTGATGATAAAGAGACTATCCTCTCCTCTCTCATGCTTTTCTGTTGACAGAGTTCGATCAATCCAAGACTAGAGGAAAACAGAAAAATAATTTTCTTTTCATTGACCAGTTCTTCAACACAAAAGTGGTTGAGTAATGTATTTTGTACACTCTTTGGGAAATTTCATTTTTCCTTTATCCAGAAAGGACAGAGGTCATTGTCAGTTACTTAGTAGATATGCGTTTCCTGGATCTGGTTCAAATTTAGTCTTTTGCTCAAGGACACTCGAGCAGGAAGTATGCCTTCTCATATCAGGTGTTAATCTTCATTATACAGTTGAATGGCCATCTGTAACCACTGACTAATAAGGCACTTTAAAGCTGTGTATGCATTGTGACAACGTGTGTGTGTGTGTGTGTGTGTGTGTGTGTGTGGTAAGATATGCTTACAGTCATACTATAATGTAATTCTTACCTTTTTTTTTTTTTTTTTTTTTTTTTTTTTTTTTTTGTGTCCAGGCTTTTGTTGCCTTCAACACATATATCTTCAAGTTGTGAGTCAATAATATGTCTTTAAATGAGTTTACAGGTAGGAGTGAAGGCCACAGTGTTGCTGCAGGAATCAAACGCATGTCTATGCTGCTCAAGGATACTCTGTCTGTTGACAGAGTTTTCCTGCTCTCCTGTGTGAATGAATAGGATGATCATGATGTGGCTCTGGTCAGCACTTCCCACTCAGAGTAGAGTAATAAGCAGCAGTGAAGTCCACTGCCAGCTCCCGCTCTTGTCTATTTGATATCTGAATGTCACTCAGTAATAAGTGGTGATGCTTGCCAGAACCATTTTTGAGCTCATTTTCAACTTGTTGAAGCACTCCTTTGACTTGAGTCCTACCAATCGTGCTGATTCTGTTTCAGCTTTGGGGGCGGCAGGATTCACACTCTGGATCAAAGCAGTGGCATCACATCACACTGACACACTAAAGGGCACTGTACGGTCAAAACGCAGCTCTGTTTCCAGTTTGCTTCATTAGCAAGAGTGTAGTTACAGATGCAAACATCTTTGAGGAATGTATAGAAAAGAAACTGAAAGACTTATTGATTAGTGAAATAAGCAGTGAGAAGCTGTTGCATAAACTTGTTGTTATAAAGGCTTTAACGTTATGAACATGAGTATATCAGACTGTTGCATATATTCTGCTCTGTCCTTGCTTGGATTGGGTTAGGCAGGTTATTTTCTCTCAAAGTGATACTTAAGTTTTGGTCTATATTAACAGTTTCACATAATTTGTGAGAGTATTTGGTCTCATCTCTCATCGGGTAGTGTTTTCCTAATTTTTCTTATCAAACATTCTGTTTGCATGAATTCAAACTGTAATTTTATAGTGAAAGAAAGGTGTTTTGAAATAGGGTGCTTGTGTTGCAACAGCATACTGTACACAGAAGCCAAGTCGGGTGATATATGCCCTGGGGTCAACCTTTATTTGCCCTCTTCACCACATACCTACTGGGAGGAAATCAGGCCCAGGAGGCAGTGACATCTAGGAACTGCTCCCTCAATCCTCTGTGGCACCTTGTTAGTAGTCTAAAGGTTTGTTTCTCTACAGATTTAGATATCCTGTCATCTCCACTGGCATGTTGATGTGAGGAATAATCTTCCAGATATCACATGACATGATTAAGACAGACCTTGATTTGGTGAGCACATGTGGATGTGATCTACTAAATGTATTTGCAGTATCAGGAGTGGAGCAGTGAAGTAAAGATCAGATTTCACCTCTTGACCTATGGTATATTATGAGCAAATTAGGCTTTTGGCTTTGCTGCCAAGGCCCATATTTACAGTCCACAGTGATAATAGAGAAAGAAAACAGCACTTGCATATACCTTTTACTGCTGAATCAACCATTGCCATGTAACGTTTCTTTTTTAAAGTTAAAAGTCGCTGCTTCTTGCACAGCAAAATGATTACTGCACACTTTTCATCTCTGTCATCCTAGCCGTTTGTAATGCTGTTTATGTTCAGAATCAGATTCACTGGTTTACTCACTGCAGTATTTGAATTTTCACTTTTTTTTCACACCAAGAGGGGTTGCTATGGGTTTCTCCATAGTTTCTTGCTTTTAACACTACTTGAAGTGCACAAACTTCTCATGACCTTAGTAATTAGACAGTGGTGAAGTTGTCATGTGAATTTGAGCATGATGTACCTCTACTGGTCAAAAACTTTAGTGCACTTCTTTTCCTAGTTTAATTGAAATTTAAGCAATTCAGTTTCAGCATATGACCTAGAAGTGAACAAAGGTGTGGTTATTGGAAGAAGTCTTTTTCAGGGACCAAGTATTGGTTTTATATCCAATAGTTTTTCTGCAGCAGTGCAAGTAAATGAAGCCTTAAAAGTTGTTGCAAACAGTTCCTGCAGGTTTGTCAACCTTTACAAATTAGTTACAAACCCCTGTGTCTGCAAAAAAGTAGGTTTGTTATGCACGGTGGTACTACACCCTTTGAAACATTATTTGGTCAACATTGCATTATGGGCAATACTATATTGGTATCATATGGGCAATAATTAACCCAGGAAGTCAGACTGACTATTATAACCCTTAACGGGGTTTCATTTAGAGAAGGTTATAATGTTCTAAACATTTTTACTGGATTAAATGAAAAGCAACCATTTAGACAGTGAGGAACAGATTTTATATGCCACCTGTATTGTGGAGCAGCACGTCAGGAAACCTGTCATGACACTTACTTATATCTGAACCTAATGGACTGAAGTGTAATAAGATTGGAGTAGAACAATGAATGTCAATGTGTTTATTAATTTATACATTTATGTATTAATGTACTGAAGTGCTACTTGCAGTCATTGGTTTTGGATTGTGTGGTATTTGAGTGCTGTATTACGTTCTGGATTTTCTGGATCACAGGAAAAGGATTGTAGGAATAAGACTGCAATTGGGTGAGTTTTTAAGTCAGCCCTTCCCAGTCTCCTCCCCTTCTGTTATCTACCACTTACTGTTTTCATGTTGCCCTCATGACTTTAAATTACAACGGCAACCTCTGTGCTGCAATGATATGTTGAAATTCTATCAATAAGACACATCTGCCAGCTTTCCTTTTCCCTTTGTGGAGAATTTATCCATTTGAATGCCAGGGCAAGCCTATTTACATGCAAATATTCCAACAAAATAAGTTTCTCTAAAACTATTGGCAAAGGCAACATTGCTATGCCTTTGGTTCAGTGTTGCCCAATGTGATTGGTTAGTTTTAAGACATACGAACAAACCAAAGCCCCTGTATACCTTAATTGTGTTGGGTTCAGCCTGATTATAAGTGTACAGTCGTAGTGGCTTTGCCCCTTAAATACACACTCATAGTAATATTTATCAACACTAAACCTGACTACAGTTTTTGGATTAATCATAGCTCTGATGCAGAGAATTTGCATTGATGGGCTTTGTTAGTATATTGTCTCAGCCTTGAGTGTTATTTTTTCTTCAATTAAGGCACTTTTAATTTTGTCAGTTAATTCTGTAAAAAAGCTTTATGAAGCAAAGTCTGTTAACACTGTTTTACTTGAAAGGAACAATAAACAGCCCAGCTTTACACCTCACATTTTGCTGTCGTTCTCTGCTTGGCATGTGTTTATTTTCACACCTGTTAATGAGATTATTCTGGTTCCCATCATGCTTGTTGGTCCTACTCTGCTGACTTTATGTCAATAGATTCTCCTGCTCAGTTGAAACATCTGGATGAAGTGGCCTTTGATCTGGCTTATGTTAGCTGTGTTTTTTTTTTTTTTTTTAATATTCCTCCCGTCTCATCTAAGCTGCTGATAAGACTTGACGTGGACTGTTTCTGCTTTTTGAGCTCTGTGCAGTTACTGATTTTTAAAAGGAAAAAGTCTGGTAGAGGATAGTTCCTGCCATAGATAACACCTGAAGGCTGTTGAGACTTTGTGTTTTTTGCCTCTCTGTAATTTGACCTGCCCTCCAGCAGTGTTGGCCACCACTGATAGCATAATCTGCTTCCCTCAGTCTCTTTGCTAACCAGCAGACAGGCAGATCTGCTTTGGACTTGACAGCGGAGAGACTATGGTTATTTGCTAAGCCGCTAGTAACTTTTAATGAGTGTCACACAGGTTTCGGATCTCAGAAATAAAACTGCTTAACTTGGTAAGTTTATTTAGTCAACGACTCAGTCTTCTGATGGTTTGGATTATGTATGACTATCACACATTTAAAGTGAAAAAAGCCAAATTTTTCTGTTGTCCCTAATGTTATCTAATGATTTTGTACAGAAAAGGAAGAACAATTTTGATTCTCAGTGAACCCCACTTCCCAATTTGTGATGAATGACAGTGACAGAAAAGGTGAAATCCATTTCTCACAAATGAACAGCAGCTGCACAGCCAGGGATCAACTTTTTATTTCTTCTGACCATGCAGTCATAGTGACAGTGAAGACACAGAGTAAGCACTTCAAAGCAGCACCGAGAGGCAGGATTGATATTTGGGAGAAAAAGTGGCAGTGAGAACAGAGAAGGGTCTTTTTTTTTTTCTTTCTCTAAAAAAATGTAAAATGGACATGGTAGTCTAAGGTAGAAGGTATCTTAGCGATTTATTGCCAAGAACATGGTATATCTTTACACTGTTAAAAGGAAAAGTCATAAAATATGACTTGGACCAAGGAAAGTATACCATTTAGAAAAGGCCATTACCAACCTTCACCACTATCTCCCAAGATACACAAGGTTTGACCTCCAATAATGAGCCCTTTTCCTTGACAGTGAAATTGAATTTTTGTTTGTGGTGGGTACCTGTTTGGAGGGAAAAAGGCCTAGCATGAACCTAGGGACCACTGCAAACCAAAATCCTATCATGACACTGAGACTTACCAGTTAGAAAAGCTGAATTTGAGCTGAGTGCCACGAGGGAAAAAAATTATATATACTTCAGCCCAAAATTATTCATACCCCTGTCAAAGGCAAGGATTTTTTTTGGATTATTTCAGTTGCACATTACTATTTCACCTCAGATTTTATATAAATGGGATCCACAAGAAAGTCTGAAGCATAACCAATTTATCTAAGATAGAAAGTGTAAAGAAACATCTTTAACAGGGTGAAAACAAAAAAATCACACTGTCCAAAATTATTCATACCCTTTCTCAATCAACTGCAAACTCCTTATTTTTTGTTTATCACATCCTCCAAATGATTTTTGTAATTGTTCACAAGCTTCTTTGCAAGTATCTGTAGGAATTTTAGACCATTTCTCATTTGCTAATGTTTCAAGATCCTTGAGGTTGGAGGGTTTTCTTGCCTTCACCTGTTTCTTGAGCTCTATCCATAGGTTTTTCATGGGGTTTAAATTGGGACTCTCACTTGGCCACTTCATAACATTAATCTCATTGTTCTGGAACCATTTCGTCACCACCTTGGCTGTATGCTTTGTATCATTGTCCTGCTGATGGGTCCAACGCTCCCCCAGGTTCAGGTTTTCTGCTGCCTTTTTGAGGTTTCCTTTGCGTCTTGATATACTGCTTTTTTCCTCATGATGCCTTCCACTTTAACAAAGTTGCTTGGCCTGTTTGCAGAAAAGAAGCCCCACTGCTTGATACTTCCACCTCCATATTTCACAATAGGGACCGTATTCTTTGGCTTCTAGGCTTTGTCCTTCTTTTGCCAGATGAAAGCCACATCTCTTTGCCCAAAAAGCTCAATTTTTGTTTCATCTGATGACAGAACAGATGACCAGGACCTTTTGTCTTTCTCTAGGTACTTCTTTGCAAAGGTCAGATAGGCTTTTGCAGGCTTTGGTTGAAGCACAGGGTCTTTCTTGGTCCATGTCAATGGAGAACATTTTGGTGCAGTATCTGCTGGAGTGTCTGCCTTGATAATGACACCACTTGCACTCAGTTCCTTCAGGACAGCCTTGGTAATAGTCCTAGGATTGTTTTCAATGTCTTACTTTATCTTTCTGCTAAGTCAAGATGACACTACGGACTTCTGGCCACGTCCTTTGAGGTTTTTGACTGAAATTTTTGGTACTTCCTGATGATACTTTGCAACGTTGCCACTGGTACCTGAAATAGTTTAGCAATTTTTATTTTTTTTTACCCTTTTTCTTCTTTTTTGGCATTTTCTATGTATGCTCTTAAGTCCTCACTGAGCTCTTTGGTCTTTGCCATGGTAAGTCTTGCATTGACTTGAAAATGACTGAAATGTCACGAGCAAGTCTACTTTTAGTCTAGTTACAAAACAAAAACTTGGAAATATTGAAAACAATATTAAACACTTTAGACCCTTAGAGACATGTTTGAACATCCTATGGCTGTCTGTCTTGGTATCACTGGGGTATGAATAAGTTTGGACATGGTGATTTTTTTTTTTGGTCAAAGTTTAATTCAACATCTTTAACAGTGTTACTTCACATAACATAATTGGTCATGGTTCCGTACTTGCCTGCATGCCCTATTTGTGTCAAATCTGAGGTGAAATACTCGTGTACCTGAAAAAAATTAAGCAATTCCTTACATTTGACAGGAGTATGAATAATTTTGAGCTGAAGAGTATGTGCGTGCACATGCACAAAGGTTTTTGATTATGTATGGTTTGCTCTGCCCCACAGAATAATACAGTACTTGATATACAAAAGAGTTACAAGATAAACTGAACTGCAACATAATAAAAACAGAACTTAAAAATAAATTGATACTCCGATCTCATCAACATTGCTTCCTTTAAAAAAAAAAAAAAAAATGTAGTGGCACCTTGTACTTGTATGTGTGGATTGTTGTGGCATTTGTAATCTTGCAAGTAAGGTAAATTATGGATGGATAATGGGGGTCAAGTGGTTGCACTTGCACTTCTAAGTCCATGTCCAGCAGGGGGCAATCAACTCCTACACTCCTGATATGCCCAGGGTATTTGGGCAGCCAGGCAGCTGAAAATGATTGAAGCCAGGAGTATATGTACACTTGTGTGATCCAGATGACTGTAAATAAAACCGTTGTTGAGAGTGACCGTTTGCAGCTGCAAGTGTTCACATTCACCCCCACCTCACCCCTGCACTTGTTGTACCATTTGGGGGGGAAAGAAAATATTTAGGTGACACTGCACACATTTCCCTAAACGGCTGTCATGATGAAAGCCCGGTGGTTTCTGGTGGTTTATTGTTGCACGCTACTCAAATGGGAGGGGACTGATGTTCCTCTAATCCCGCTTGTATGAAAAAGGGAAGTGCAGACACGAGCAGCTGCAGTCAACTCCCCCTCCGCCACCCCCTGTCTCTACCCACAGCCTTTTTCTGCTCGTGCCCAGACAGCGGTTGATGACGCTGCAGTCAGGAGTGGGGCCTATCCCTCCTGCTCGCTCGCTCTCTCTCTCTCTCTCTCTCTCTCGTGCTTCTCTCTACAAATGAAGGTTGAGTGTATTTATAGTCCAGCGTGTCACCCGGCAGCCAGCGGACGGGGGATTACCTTGGCCACGATGAACAAGCGGGGCCTCATTCAGAAACAGTCGCTCACTTGCATGGTGACTCACGGCCACACAGGCAGAGTTCACCACACTATCACTGCTGAGGTATTTTGGTGTGTGCACTTTGTTTGTTTGTCTGGCACGTTTCACCACAGTATCAGGAAGTGTTTATCAAAATCAAGAAACCCTAAATCGGTACCTGCATGCCAATGGAGAATCTTTTTCGTCCAAATCTAATGTAGACTCATAGAGTTATCAGATGAGTGACTCTCTTCATATGGACGCACAGCTGTTTGTTTCAGCCACTTCACTTGTCAGCTGCTGTCTTACAATCACATTAATCATAGTATTGGCAACTTATAAAATATGCAAAATTACTCAATGTTGAGGTTTTAAACTCCGGAATAAAGCTTCTGTTTTTATTGTAAGTGCTGATTAACTGTGAAACCGTTCCTCATTCATTCATTTAATTTTATGATGCTGCGATTGTATGAATGAGAGGCAGTACTTCCACTAGGCACATGTCTTATACCAAGTGGATCATGCTTGACTGCAGTTTAAGGGAAGTGCTCATTATAACTGTAAAATCCCCATAAATGTTGAATTCATATTTTACAATACAACTTATAAATAATGATTACGAGCAGTAATAAACTGGTAGAACCACTGTTCCTTCAGGCCATTTGTGTGTACACCTTGTGAAAGTGGATCTGTGCATATGTTGAATTTATATGTAGATCTTGAGTTTTCTGCTTGTTGTAGTGGTATGTTGGCACTTGTGAGACTTAACTGACAGTGTAGGAAGTACCGTGGGATCTCCCCTTGGTGATCTGGCCAGTCATAGACACTGCTCATACTATAGACCTGTCTGTGTTTTGCTTTGACTGGGTTTAGATTGGATCATTAAAATGTCTTTCTTTTGGACTGACAGCAGACTAGGCAAATAACAACCTGGCACTTTATATCATGTCTCTCCTCATTTCTTCCTCTGCTCTAGTCGAATCATCCGTGGGTGATACAAAGTAAAACTTCTTTCCTTTGTTTTATGTACTGTTGTTTTGCTCAAACATTTATTTTCTTGGCAAGCCATTTAAAAGATCAGATTAGGGAGGTTTCGGGTTTCCCCCTCCCTGAACATCAGTAATTTTAAACAGTGAAAAATACAAGGATATCTTCAAGTATATTCCTGCAACCTACATATTGGCATGAGCCGAACAAACCAGTAATTAGACCTGTCATTCAGAGTTACAGGTGTCAGAACAGAGAAAGGTATTAATGACACCATCAGGGTAACTATTTCCCTGTAGTCTTGTTGGTCCTGGTTCTTACCTTCAGTGTATCTCACATAAATGAATGATCTATCATCTTCAGGCCCTGAAGGACAATGTCAGCGTGTGTTAAAAACAAACCTTAATATCTCAGGTTTTGGTTGTAAAACACAGCACAGAGTCATGACCTAATCCACACTGAGCAAAGCTTGGCAAATTGCCCAACTGTTTTACTTTTTTTATTTTCCTCCTGCAGATACTTGGAGAAGTATGAGAAAGTCCACCACTTCGGCGAGGATGATGAGGAATCGCAGCCGGGGAATCCCAAAGCCTCTCTTCCAATTGGTGCAATTCCCTCCTCTTATAACTACCAGCAACACATTGTATCAGGTAGGCAG
Organism: Ostorhinchus rueppellii; assembly: GCA_030068375.1. Taxonomy (NCBI): domain Eukaryota; kingdom Metazoa; phylum Chordata; class Actinopteri; order Kurtiformes; family Apogonidae; genus Ostorhinchus; species Ostorhinchus rueppellii. The sequence continues at coordinate 1,032,010 of JAQQZY010000005.1, forward strand.
AGACTAAGTCTGCTTCTCACTTCATTTTCTTCCTCTTCACTCCTCAAACATGTGCTCACCAGTTCTTTTTTGTTTTGTTTTTGAGACTCTGTCGATTCAGTATCAGGTGGGAGGATACGATTTCTCTTTACATACTTGGTTGCTTTCTCACTGTTTCTCATTTGCTCTTTCAACTTCGTCCTGTCCCTCTGTTGCTTTCTGCCATGCTCAAACATTTAATCCTCATGCAGGTGTGAGTGCAGCAGAGCATCACTATGTGTTAGATGCTTGGGAAACTGGTCAGCCCACAGGTTGAGAATGAGTTTGACAAATTGTTCTGCTTGGGAAACGCTGTCATAGCAGCTTTTAGGAAATGCACTGTGGATTTTATATAGAAACAAGAAACTCAAAGCATTATGTGATTGTTTTCTTGCATTTGCCATGTCCTCTTAATAACAAATTGTTTAATGTTTTGCATTGTCTCTTGTGTTTTCCTTCACATTTTGACTGCTGTATTCAAGTTGTTGCTGGTTAATTCCACCTGATGCTCTGATTTTCCAAAGTGATTTTACTTGTACTTTGATAATGAAGGTTCTCTAACTATTAAACATGACCCTCCTTTTTAATATAACTTTTTAATGGGTAGGGTTCAGGCTGAGAATTCTTGCTACTTCTGAACTTTCTTCTAGGTGTCCAGTTTATGAGCCAGCTTATTATACTTCACATTTATCTCTTTTATTAGTCTGTGACTCATTGAATTCAGATTTTACCTTGCTGGCTTCTTCTGTGTTTTGAACCAAGGCTATGCAGCGTGTGTTTGCAGTCATTGTTGCCTTTTTAAATAAATCTGCCAGCTCATACCATCTTATTTAGAATTTGCCTACACAAACAGAAATGATGAATAATTTGAAACCCAGGCAGGCTGCTTCACCATAACAAAAATGGAATCACGTTGTATTTTAGATTTAATGTCATCACAAAATCGACCAAGGCTAACGTTTTACACTCAAAACCTATTGTGTGAGCCAAGTAAAGTTTTAGATTTTTTTTTTTTTAATACATTTTTTTCCCCCAGTGCTGATAAATTAGCTTTTATGCAAGGTGATACATTTTAGATTCATTCAAGTATTTTAATTAGCTTCAAGGTTAAAAAAAAATAATACTGCTCCTGCCATTTCTGGGTATTCCTCTCATGAAACGCATTACATATTGCAGCTTTTACAAATTTTCAATTAATTATTCAACTCAGGGCTTTATTGAGAATTCGCTAATATCTTGTCATTCGGTTGGCATGTTGAAGAAATGTACCCTGTGGTGGTGTCTGATTTTAGATCAAGTGTGATGTCCACTGGATATGTTGGTTTACCAATATCTATCATGTCCCACCACAGTTTCATAATGAATCTACACTACTCAGAATAACATGAAAAGTATTTGATGTTGGGTTTTCTCCCATTGCTTCAGCAAATTATCTTTGTTAAAGCAGACCAAACCTTACTGCTCAGTTGAGCGCCTGTAGCCAGCAGCTCTGAATGACACAAGTGAGATGATCAGAACTTCTATTTTCTCAGTAGCAGGAAAATGAATTGCATTCAAACTAAACTCTGCAGGTTAAGGTGGACAAACTGATCACCAGCAGAGTACAGTGCTGACAGCCTTTTTGAAGAATCACTACAAAAAGAATAAAATACACCAGTTTAGCGTCAGGCAATATGGCCTGAAATATTCTGCCTTGGTTGCTGTGCTGCTGGACTGTTGCAAGCCATGGCAGTCTGTGCAGTTACTGGGATGCTCTGCACAGCACTCTTCTGCTGTTGGCCTTTGAGCAGCAGCAGAGAGGAATCATTTCAACTTTACATCTTTGGAAAACTAAATCAGATTAATTTGCCCTACTGCCCAGCCCTACCTGCTACACTAACTAACAACACAGCTGTTCACAGAGTTAATGTAAAGCAGGAGATTAACCTGCAAATGTCACTAGGAACAAAGTTTACTTCTATCACTGCTACAGAGACTGCAGTCAGCTGCTGTGCAGTGTTCAGCCTGTTACTCTTCTGTTTAGTGCCCATTTTGCTTTATGAGTCCTGCTGAATTCACTAAAATGCTTGTTTTTGTCTTATTTGTGTTGGATAGTGTTGACACTACATGTTTGGCTTTGTGCCCGACAATGTACATGCACTCCATCTGTGCAGTGTTTTTTAATAGAGCTCAGAAAAGTTCATCTCAGACGCTGGTAAAAGATGAAATTGCACTATGTATTACTATAAACTGTATTATTGGTCATATAGATAAACTGAATAAATCCTTTGGTTGCACCACAACCAGACAGTTTTAGTTTCTGTTCCACTGTGGTTTTTGTGAGATAGATGGACACTACCTCTCCCATATGTTCTAACTGGTTTAATGATTTAATACCGTGTGTCTGGTCTTAGTTACTGGCTTTGGGAGTACTGCTCGGGAGTGGGAACACTTGGGAATAAGAGGAACTGGAAATTGGGTTTTTCACTTTTAAAATTTTGTAGTTCTTGCATACCTGATGAAATGAACCGATCAAACCTCACTCACACAGCGCATGCCACACAGGTTGAGCGTTCACCACTGAGCTGCTCTTTGAGGTAATTGACTGTCCTGACAGCTGTTATTGATGAAGGAAAGAAGGAAGCACTAGTTGGGTTTCCTTCCACCTCAGTTTTGATTAGAACCTCCAGCCTTTTTAGTTTCAGGCTTTTGTCTCTGGCTGCTACCTGCTGCGCTAATAGACTCCAAAACATGACCACAGGGGAAACCTTAACGACTAACTCTGGTGAACTTTGTTGTTTTAGGGGTTTTTTTTCTGGTTAGTTTTTCTTATTCTGTGCTGTAAAGAACTGAAGCTCAAACCTCAGCCACTGCAGGGCAGCAACTGTAAATATAAATGTATATTTCCAGTGCTCGATTATGTGTTTTATTGTCAGATCTTTATGATATATATATAAAAAAAATAAGAACCTAAATCCTTTAATATAACTCTAGAACGACCAGTGTTCTAATACCCTCATGACTTGCCACCTGGTCTTCACCTACTGCTTTAAAGAAGTAGTATGTGATAAGTACATCTTGAAATTAAGTTTATAGGATATTCATTTTACAGTTGTTTTAAAAATGGAGGCTGTTGCAACTTTGAGTTAACTGACAATAAAGAATCAGTTGTCCCTAGTAATGATTAATTTGTATTGTGGCACAAAAGGGTCAAATATTTCAATTAATGTTAATTCAATTAGACGAACATCACAAGTTGTCTGTGTTTCTAGGCAACCAGGGGAGGTGCAAATGATGAGTAAAGCAGTGTACAGCTGATTGTGTGACAGGTATAAATGACTCCATGGTAGTTGTAGGTATAAATGATTATAGTACGTTGACTTTTCATCTCTCACACCTCGTAAGTCACTAGATGATTAATAAGCACATTTTAGGAATAATCATGAGTTGAGAGATGAAGATGTTTCTTGCTTTTGAAAACTTACCGTATGGTGATTAGTGTCAGGAAGCTGCAACCAGTTTTCAATTAAAAAAATCTTTATAAAAATCCAACTATTTTTCAATTACATTTCTTTCTCATGTACCAGTGAGTAAAATACTTATAGTAGTCAGTGTTGCCCCCACTCCAGAGTTGAAAAGGCTTTAAAAAAAATGACCTGTTTGTAACCACAGATATTTAAAGCAGGAGCGCAGACAGATTTTGTGCTAGGTTGGCTCAGCAGGTTCAGTGACGGTTAATTATTTGACAGTTGCTCTTGAAATCTCTCACTGAGCTTTAGTCTGCCCTGTTGTCTCGTCGTGTTCTGCTCACAGGCCCGCGTCAACTTTTTAATTCGCTCTGCTCGTAAAGCCTTTTATGTCAAATGGCATGTTGTAAGTCAGTCCCTGCACCTCTGCATAGAGCTAGCTGGTGCAGGTGTTGCAGGATGAGCTGAGACAGGCAGCTTTTAGAATGGAGCTGTTGTAATGGTAACTTGACTGAATTACATTTTCCTGCACAACCCTTTTCAGCATGGAAATCCAATTCCTCCAGCAGGACGATCTCTATTATGATTGGTTTCCAGAGGCACCAGTCTACAAAGATTCAAATTGAGCGATCTGCTATATGGAAAGATGACACCTATGCCTACCAAATGATTGATGGCAGAAAATCAATCGTAGGCTGGAAGGAAACTTTGGGTTTGTGGATGAAAACCAAGAGATACTTTCACAAACCAGATCATCGATCATTTAAAACTGCTGAATACTAACATTCAAGGCATGATTCTTCTCGCTCACAGGGCTCTAGTGTTTAGGATTAGGGGTCTTTTAATTATAAAAAGCCAATCATGGTGGTTGACTGAGTCAGAGACAAACACAATTAAAAGTTAGAGAACATTCATGTTCCTCAGTCAGACAAGACACGGCTCATCAAACTAATTTGAACTAAAGACAGCTTTCACTGAACAGCTTAATGCCCCATTTGGTTTGCTTAAACTCAGTTAGAGGAAAATAAATCTGAGGTAAACCGGCTGAAGGTGTGCAGAGGGAACAGGAGACATAGTTACTAATGTGAATGAACAGACCTGGCTAAGGGCTGTGTTTTTTTTCCCTTTTTTTGGTTTGTTTTTGACAGGAAAACATGATGTGAAGTTTCCTATCACCATTATATCTTTTAAATGGAAAGATATTTGGGGAGAAATGTAATGAAATGTTACTGTTGCATCATCACATGTAAATGAATTGTATGTTAGAAATTTTGTCAGTAGTTACTCAAAGGCTGAAACAAGTCGGTAAAAATGTATTAAATTGTTTTATGCTATACACCCATGTATATGTCGCTTACAACAAACAAAGACATTTTTCTGAGATTTTTCACCGCATTTATATTCAAGCATCCACTTTAGCCATGAAGTGTGTAGTAACCCTATCCAACTGTTGTGTGTTTTTTCTCTTATTCTTCTAGACTATCTTCGCCAAAGCTATGGGCTGTCTACAGATTTCGTTCCACCGTGTGACTACAACAAATTGGTGCTGTCTCTCCTTTCGGGCTTACCCAATGAAGTGGACTTTGCTGTTAATGTTTGCACTCTCCTATCCAATGAGAGCAAGCATGCCATGCAGTTGGACAAGGACCCCAAACTGGTCACGTTGCTGCTGGCTCATGCCGGTGTCTTCGACGACTGTACGTTTCCAACCTCACTCTGACTGTACATTTAAACTTTTAATGTTGAACAGCATACAGAATCACAGAAAGTATAGCTTGGACAGATTTCACTTTATTTTGCGCAAATAAGAGTTTCAGCAGAAGCTGCCAAAATCTGAGTTTCTGCTCCAGTTGAAAAAGACACTTTCATATCAGTTGTTACTTTTCTCAACAGTTGACTTCCTACTTATATGTACAGAAAACTAATTTTCATTTTAAATGGCAGCCAACAAGTGAACTGATTCTATGGTGAAGTCTGTGCAAATATTTTCTCAGTTTCCTGTCTTTTTTTCTCACCTGTTCATTATGGAATCATGCTTGTTTGAAAAGTCCTCTTGAATATAATTTATCAAGGCCAAAGCCAAGTAACACATGACTCTGCTAACTAGCTCTAATTTCCTGTCTTTTCTCTTGCAGCGTTAGGCAGCTTTTCAGGGGTATTTGGGACGGACTGGAAGGAGAAAACCTCTCGGGACTTTGTCAGGGTAAAATATTTTGATTACTTGCTATATGTTCTGCAAGTTGTTCTATTAAATGAACACTGCTCTTTTTGTGTGGGAATGACATTGGATCAGAGCTGGAGCCCCTAGAAATAAAGTGTCTTATCTCACTAAATGTTTTATTTGATTTAATTAATGATTTTTTTTTTTTTTCGAACACTGTAGTTCTGGAAAGAGGTGGTGGAAGACACTGAAGTCAGAGAGCTGATCTGGGACAAAAGCAACCTATCACAAGGTACGCACGCACGCGCGCACACACAGGCACAGTAATGAAAAGCCAGCTCACTCCTACATCTTCCCATGGTGGATTTATTGACAGCTAAAATGCTCTTACCCAGTCAAGTCTGCAATTGTTTCACAGTGACTTGGACTTTGTTAGTATACAACTGAACCTGTTTATTGACAGGTCATTTTTAATCAACAGGTAAAAGCTGTATAAAAACTACACTGATCATCAGCTTGGAGTTGAGAAATGCAGAATAATTGTCTGTGAATAGATACTGTCAGTAATGTGAGCCTTCAATTCTCCCTCACTTTTCCTGGGTTTCTGAAGCAGCTCTGTTCTCTCTGCAGATGATACATCGGGTGAGGGGCGCTGGCAGAGTCTCTTTCATCCACCGCGGAACCCAGGTATCGGTGACATGGAGGCCCAGCGGGTGCTACAGATTGCCGTTATCCTACGAAACCTCTCCTTCGAGGAGGCCAACGTCAAGCTGCTGGCGGCCAACCGAACGTGCCTGCGCTTCCTTTTGCTCTGTGCCCACTGTAACCTCATCTCACTCCGACAGCTCGGACTTGACACGTTGGGCAACGTGGCAGCTGAGGTGAGTTACTGAACTTATTGTTTTGTGCGTGTCGAAACTGTTGTGTGGTGTTCTACTGCTACAAATACAACTCAAGAGGAAATAGATTTGGGTCAGTTCAGAAATGGTGTAAACTGTCTGATAATGGAAATTTATTTGTGAATATAGGTAACTGTGGCACTGTAAAATGCCTCTTCTGAATTGTGTCAGATCAATGTCATTAGAAAACCTCTGAACAAATCCACTCCAACATCATTAAATTTACACTGTTTAGGGTTGTGCGATATGACCAAAGTTGCATCTATACAAGTTCATAATCCTATAACAATAAATGTCACATTATAGCACATTTTATGTCAATTCAGTGTGTCAATCTTAGATAATGACCACACAGAAAGGCCTATTTTTAATTTAATTTTTGAAGCTATATTTTGGATGGGGCAACACGGTGGTGCAGTGGTTAGCACTCGTGCCTCACAACAAGAAGGACCCGGGTTCGACAATCCAAAAACATGCACTGATAGGTTAATCGGCTAATCTAAATTGCCCATAGGTGTGAATGTGAGAGTGATTGTTTGTCTCTATATGTCAGCCCTGTGATGAACTGGCGACTTGTCCAGGGTGTACCTGGGATAGACTCCATGCGACCCCCGTGACCCTAGTAGGATAAAGCGGGTATAGAAGATGAATGAATGAATATTTTGGATGTAGATACTCATTCATATTTACCTATTCCTGCCCCTTTTGTTCATGTTTTTGATAAACTGTGTAGGAAAATCTAATCTGCTAACATATCATTTGTGTACGGCACAATTTGTAAAGTACAGCTTTCTAGTTGATGTCAAACCATGTTAACGCTGAGATATGAGTTTCATGTTCTTAACTGGTTGGAGTCCTCCTTAGAATTTGCCTACTCTGTGTCACATTCACTCTTCTTCCATGTTTGCTTGTGTTGCCTTCTTGAAAATTTCCTTCATGGATCTGTGTCTTAGAGAAGGATGCATAGTGTCATGGATTCAGACATGCATTGAGATTACACTCCGATATGATATAGCCACTGCTAACAAATTTACTAAAATGGTTGGACTAATTTCCATAAATAAGAGTAGTGTCATGACTTTCCAAAGTTACTTTACATTACAAATAAAAGATTAGGTCAGACTAGCAATCTTGCTTTTAATTTGGGACAGAGCAGTTGTACAGTATGTTTAGAAATGCTGAAAAGTGTAGCTACAGTTACCAAATGAATGCGCGCTATGGCTGCCAGATGGTGGTTGTGTCACCTCCAAGCAGGTCTGTTTTTTTAGAAATAGATTTACATATTAGAAGCAAAGTTAAATATATTTTGTAGCAGTCTCAGACATACATTCCAAAAAAAGAACTGTCAATATAAAAAAAAACAACAACAACAAAAAAACAGAGAGAGAATGGTAAAGAATGTTAGTTGGGAATGTTGCTGCCATAGTGTGGACTACACTTTGTGAATTTTAATATCTTACATATTTATATGAGCCATTAGGAAATGAGCCAGCATCAGCACCCTATTTTTAGATTCCTCATGTATAGTGTCCCTGATATTATCAGTTAAGCCTTTGATGTTAAAATGGATGGTTGGCCTCTTGGGCACTTAAAACATTTTATAGATATGATATGGATTATCACCTAATGTACACATTAAAAATACTCCTGCCAGTGTTATAACTAAAAGAACACCCCTTTTTGCTTGCATGTATATAATTGTAAAGCTTGTAAATCATGAATGTGTCTTTGATTTCCTAGTCAAGTTGGTGTAACTCTTGTGCCTAACTGGGCTGCAGAATTTGGTCAAAAAGTCTTGTTGTAGATATTGTGACCTATTTCTTGGTTATCAAGCAAAGTGCACAGATTAGTCATCATTTTAACTCTCGCATCTGTGCAACCATTTGCAGTTATATAATTGCAAGGGCTTACATTACAGTCATTGCAATTCGGCTAATTATGCAGCTCTACCTTTCAGCCTACGTATTTAACGTAATAAGAGGTGTGTCTCTTCCACTTAAATATGTGTAATGAAAGCTGTGCTTTTTGTCAGCTGTCTCTCTGGACAGAGCAGATATTGACTATACATTGTCTTATTTCTTGCAGCTCCAGCTGGATCCCGTTGACTTTCGAACGACTCATCTGATCTTTCACACAATCACCAAATGCTTGATGTCCAGAGACAGGTTTCTCAAAATGAGAGGTGTGTCTTCACTGTCAGCATGTTTGCACAAGTAATATTTAGCCTTAGTGAAATTGTTCTGTGAGATACTGCTGGGACCAATGATGAGTATGAGCTATAAAACTAAGTTTGTTTGTGTCTCTAGCTATGGAAATTCTGGGCAACCTCAGCAAGGCAGAAGACAACGGTGTGCTAATCTGCGAGTATGTGGACCAGGACTCTTACAGGGAGGTAATAATGCTCCTCACCCTGCCTGACCTCATGCTCCTCATGGCCTCCCTGGAAGTGCTGTACCTACTGGCTCAGCTCGGAGAGGTTCCCTGCAGCAAGATTGCCTCTGTCGATCATAGCATAGGTAGGAAGCACCTTAAGCAAATGAAAGCCAAAAATGTCCCATGTTTTTAGTAGAGGTATGCTAACTGTCATTATTTTGTCACCCTAGTCTTTTCTACATCAGTAAGATGTAGGTTTTGACTGTGCTGATCCTTGTATTTTCTTCCCTTTTCACTCTGCATAGACTTGTTAGTGCGGTTAGTATCCGTTGACCTTCATACGTTTGGACCTGACGCCCTAACAGCAGTGCGGTTGATTGAGCATCAGGCCAACACTGAACAGGCAGCTGAGGTTCGACCACAGCTGGTAGAGCAGGTACCTGCAGCTGTGCAAGGAGCACCAGCACCTGGTGAGTGTCTATCAAACACCCCTCTTTCTAACTGTCTCTAATACTGCAGTGTGTGTGAGGTAACAGGTGACTTGTGCTGGAATTACAGTCATTCCTGTACTGTCAGTGTAGTTGCAGAACTATTATTGCAAAGTTATTATTTTGCTGACATCTAGTGGACAGTATGGGCTCTGCGATTAACTTGGTGTAAACTAAGGCTTGAAATTGTACACAACAAACCTTGCATTATACATATTGTTTTTCTTGTTTTTTCAGTGACAAGGGTCCCTGTTCAACCCAATCAGCCCCCACCTGGTATTGTGGAATTAGATGGGGAAAAATTTACACTGCAGTGGTAAGTTGCTTTATTTTGAAACATCCATTTGAGAACATATGTATTTTAACTTCTAATAAAAACATCTTTTCACTTGCATAACCATTCTTTGTTTTGTGCTTTTCAACAGGTTAAATGCACACTTTGAGACGAACTCTGAGGGCACTGTGTCTCGATCAGAAATGTACTCTGAATATCTGGCTACATGCAGTAAAATGGGACGAAGCAACATCTTAAACTCCTCTGGCTTCCTCAAATGTCTGCGGTCAGTTCCTCCCCTCCCTGATACTTTTCTATTCTACAAGCACTTAAAGATTCACATCTTGAGTTTACATACATATGTCGTTTGTCAAAAAAATTACTAATATAAATGTTAAATAGGATCAATAAATCTGCAGGTCTGTTATAGTGCCAATGCCTTGAGCATTGCTTGCATTTTTTTGATCACTCAATGTGTTATTTTTGGCTTGGGTGGTCTGCCACTACAGGACTGTGTTCCCGAATCACACGATGCGGCGGCAAGAGGAAGCCAGGGCCAATGGCCAGGTTCAGATTCTCCTGGTAGGGCTAAGACGACGGTCAATCCCCCTGCCCGTCCAGCTGTACTACCAGCAGCAGCAGAGTCCTGCAGTACCTCCAGTAGCGCGACATGAAGCCCCTGGAGACCCCCAAGCCCCACCACCAGGTAGGAAAAATTACTTTGGATTATAAGTTGTTGAAATAGCTATTGGACAGTAGCTCAATAAGATTCTGTGTTCCCTGCGTGAGAGTTTGTCTTGTGGTTTGTTGTCATATTTTTATTTACTGTTTTTTTAGGACTGATAATATGACAGATTGGCGCCATGAGAACACAGAAATGTATAACACATTATGGTATAATTGCTAAAAGAGGCATACGGATAGTGGTACTAAGTATGTCCAAATGTTTGAAGCTGAAGGGCAGTTGAGGGGAAAAAAGTAATGCTATGTAACAGCATGCAGGCTGTCTTGCCAGGAGCATATTTGGTATCACTGGTACTGAAATGAATGAACTAACAAGGGGAAAAGCGTTTATAAATGATCAAAGTTAAAGAAGTTACTTGGAGGAGCTAACTAGGAAAATGTACAGTATAATGTTGCACATAGGACATTAGGCAGTAATGCCTTTAGTTGTTGTGTGTAAACATGAACTAATTAAAAGTAGACAGACATGATTGCTTTCACTGCTTAAGTCTGTGGTCACAATGATAAAGTATCTTATATCTCTTCAGTTTTCTATCAAAGTATCACAGTTTTCTAATTTGCTTTCTTTTTGTGTGCTAATGTGTCATCAGGATTACCTCCTGGGCATCCCAGTCATGGACCACAGTTTTCCCGGGCCCAGGTTTCCAGTATGAGCACTAGTGGTGGTGCTCCATCCATGGCCTTGCCTGCACAGGAATCTCCTCATGCAAACCACCCGACTGTTTCCCGTCACCTGGTGCCCCCACAGTTAACACCAAACGCATTGGCAGCAACACAACAACCGCAGCAGATTCGATCTGGTCCAGTGGTCCAGATTCCATCATCCACAGCAGCCACACAGAACCACAGCCCCCAGAATGTGTCTGCACCGCTTCCGGCTCAGCAACAGCAGCAACAACACTCTCCCATGCTTCCCACTGGAACCCCCGTCACACTTTTTCAGCAGGTACCACAGGGCCACATCCTCACGGCCCGGGTACAAGGTGTGTGTCCGCCAATCACCCAGCACTCACCTCTGCCTCAAACCCCTCCCTTGTCTGGGCCTCAGGTTGGAGCTACCCAGGTAGACCCTACTGTACTGGCATCCTCTTCTTCCTCTTCCATGCAGGTGGGGGGTGGGCAGGGGCTCAGTGTCACTGGCATGCCCAATTCGCAGGGGTCACGTGTCACTTTTCAGAATATTGCCCCTAAACCAGCACCAACCCAGTCAGGTGGACCAGCAGCCACGATAGCCCCTCCCAACCAGCAGCCTCAGCCTCAACAACAGCCACAAAGTGTAGTCATAGTCAGTCCCAACCCCCAACAGAACCCAGCCTACACCCCTGCCATACACCAGATTGTTCTTGCCAACCCCTCCGCTATTCCTACTGCCCAGACTATCCAGATAGCTGGGCAGCCTGCAGCTGCTTCCAGCCCCTGTCCATCATCATCCCACTCCAACACACAGGTCCAGCCCAATCAAACTGTCAGCCATGCACTGTCCATGAAAAGGCAGCAACAGCAGCAGTCGCTCCAAATTATTTCCCCAGCTCCTCCCTCCCAGTCTACCTCCACTGAGTCCAGCTTGATCAAACAGCTACTGCTTCCAAAGCGAGGACCATCTACACCGGGAGGAAAATTAATCCTGCCCGCCCCACAGGTCCCTCCTCCCAACAGCACGATAGCCCCTACTCCACAGGTCCTCTACCAGGCAGGTTACAGCACCCAGGGACCCTCTCCTCAACCTCAGCAGCTCAATGTTCAGCTAGTGCCTGGCCAACTTCCTGGCCCAGGAACCCCAGCCCTCCAGACAGTCCAGCTTGTGCCAGGCCAGCTGATTTCTACGAGTAGCCCAGGGGCGGCTACCATCATCCAGGCGCCTGCAGCAGCTGGACAAGTAACGTTCACAGTGGTCCCCAATACTGGCTTCACCACTTCTACTGCTGCTGTTGCTGCTGTCAGCCAGGGTGCTGTGGCTCCAAGTGTACCCCCTCCTCCATTTTCTACTGGAACAGTGCCCCAGCACACCCCAGCGGCTCCACCACCACCGCCACCACTGCCAGCCCCCCTCAGAGGAGACAAGATTATTTGTCAAAAGGAGGAGGAAGCCAAGGATGCCACGGGGTTGCACATCCATGAGAGAAAAATAGAGGTGATGGAGAACTCCTCTTTGGCAGAGGGTGACTCTTCCATTGGTAAAAGTAACGGTGAAGTTGGGGCAGGTGCCAAGCTGCTAAATGGACGGAAGTGCATGGAGTCTAATCTACCTCCATACCACTCAGGGAACAGCCAGGGGGCACTTAATGGCCCTGCTACACAGAGTCACCCTGCTAATGGGAAGCAGGCCCTCTCCCCTGGTACAAACACCCCGCTGGAGGGAAACCCCGACCCCAAAAAGACTCTTGTCAATGGGGTGTGTGACTTTGAACGGGGTGACAGTGGTGGCAATTTTAACAAAAACATTCCAAATCACATTGCTTCCAAACAGTACTTGGGGAATGGGGAGGTGGACCCCTCTGAGAAAACGCGCGGCTCAGATCCCCCTCTCCCTAGTCCTCCTCCCCCCCAGCAGGACACTGCCAAAGCCCAACAGGCTGAGCGCCTGGCCAATGGACCCCAGGCATTAGGCACACGGCCTCCTTCGGAATTAACTAATGGACCTGTGGGGCCGGGCCATGCTGTGCCTGTGCTAAGACAGCAACTGCTCCCCAGTTGTTCCCTCCCCTCCACTGTTACTCTTAACTCCCAGAGTCTTGCTGTCTCAACTGCAAACGGAGTGACCTCTGAGGCTCGAGGCCTCAAAAGGCCAGCTGAGAATGAGGACCGCAGCACACCGGCAGCATCATCGGGGATCCCTAATAAAGTGGGGGTGCGGATTATCACCATCAGTGACCCCAACAATGCCGGCAGTAGTGCCACCATGGTGGCAGTGCCAGCAGGAACAGACCCAAGCACAGTAGCCAAAGTAGCAATAGAGAACGCCACTCAGCAGAGGAACTGTACGCCCACACAGGCAGCTGGCACGACGGTGAGTCACATTAGGGTTAGTTTCACAGTAAGCAACGTTTATCCACAGTGATGCCTCGTAGTTAATGTCAGTCTGGTAATTTTATTTATTCATTGACAAGGGGGAATAATTAAATTACTAGGTCATGTATGTGCGAGGGCTGAATAATTTGTTAAAATGCACAATATGGAAATCTCATGAGCTCCAATTAAAATGTGTATTAAAAAAATTATAACAACAATAAATTAAGGATTATGGAGCTACAGGTTTGTTCCAACCTACAAGTCATACTATCTAAACATAATGAATGCAGTTTTTGCACTGAAAATAAAATGTAAGTACCATTGTCAGTAAATCATGAATCACATTCCAATATGGAATTTTGTTATTTATTAGGTACAAATCTCAAACCGGTGTAGTCTGTGAGGTCCTCCTACAACAGAATAACAAAAACATGGTTTTTATTTTGAGGCCATCACCTTCACAGTGTTGTGAATATATGTGAATAGCAGGTGTGTTTAGAGTTGTATTGAATGCTTTGAACTCTTGCATTTGTGTAAATTATACCTTGCATTAATACAATGGAAAATTATTTTGGCAAATCATGAATTTAGATTGTTAAATTACTAATGTAATTTCTCTCTCTGAATGAAGACTTGCACATAGCCAGTCTACAGTGAGCAGGTGAACACTGTTCAACACATTTGCATCTAATCAAGACCTACTAGATATTGGTGTTATTGGACTCTTGTCTCTAGTTTATATGGTGATTGGTTAGTGTTTGTCATGGAGGTTAAGAAGGTGAGTCCAGTTGAGACCATGTGGCTCTCACCGATACCCACCTCCTATAACAATGCAGCTGAGAGAACAACTTTTGCCAGTAGAGCGGGCCAAGGTTACATCTCAGCCTACAGCATCTCTGTCATGAGGATTTCATATTCTCTCATTTGTTATTAATCAAAATGTATTCAACCGACTTGGGTGTTTTCAAGGAAATACATGCTGGAGTTTGTTTTGTTAAGTTCTGTTTATTTTGATTTTTCACAATACCATACATTGTTACTTCAACCACAGTATGGGCCATTTCCAGGTTGAAAGATCTAAAAACAACCGGACCTATGCTCTATATTTTCCTAGCTTTTGTACTTGGATTATAATAGATGATATATGTGTGTTTCATTTGATTGCCTGACAAAATGTGACTTGTTTGCTCTTCCGATTGAACCAAGTGACATGCTATAGATGTACACCACTAAATACAATGCAACGGAAATGTATTAGCTTTTTTATCATCTTAGCCACAAGTTCTGTCAGACTGTGTGTGTGTGTGTGTGTGTGTGTGTGTGTGCAGCAAATGGCTTTTTCTGTTCTCCAGTCCTGTAAGTCTTTGTACTAATATAACATTTTTTCCACAGCCTACTGTTACCCCATCCTCACCTCCTGTTTCCCAGCCTTCGCCAGCAGGCAACCACAGTCCTCACCTCCCAACGCAGCAAACCCCCACAACAGCACCACCAGAGCAAAACAGGAAAGCAGGGCAGAACTTCAAGTGTCTGTGGCAGTCCTGTAAACGGTTCGTGTCAAAGTATCAATACTACACATTTTGGCTAACGTAACTGCAAATCTGCCCACTATAGTGTTGCCTCTGTTCATCTGTCCACCTTTCCTCCTCTAGGTGGTTTGAAACGCCATCTCAGGTGTTTTACCACGCAGCAACGCAACACGGTGGGAAAGATGTGTATGGGGGCCAGTGCCTGTGGGAGGGATGTGAACCCTTTCCCCGGCAGAGACTGTCCTTCATCACACATCTACAGGTGAGATTTTCCTTTTTTCGTGCATGACGCTGACAAGTGATGGGTTACAAAACAAGGCCCAGAAGTTTTTCTTTCTGTCAAACTACAACAGTAGCCCCATGTCCTAGTTCTATCAAAGCATGATATGATTGTGTTTGTGTTTGTTCTCAACCTGTACACCCCACAGTGGCATTATCTTGGGACCATGGTCGACAGCAGCACACTTCTGTTTTTCACATTGACACTTTCTATATAACTAATATTACTGGATAAGCAAAAAACAATTGTGAATATACAACACTGTATCGAATTTTTCTCAACTTTTAAACTGTTCTGTTTCCAGGATAAGCACTGTTCTCGAGAGGCTTTGCTGGCGGGACTGAAACTGGAGGAGCAGCAGGCACAGAGTCCCAATCAGACTTCTTCACAGTATGTAAACCTTTGTATATTAATCTCCTTAATCTGTGCTTTATATAAGGTAATCCTAAAAATTTGAATGTGTTAAATAGAATTTCAACAATGCATAAATGTCTGTCAGAGTGCTGAGAGGCTTTATTTTGGTAAAATATAATTGATAAACTTGTTTCCAGTTGAGTACTGTGGTTTGGTTTACAGTAGTCATTAATGTGTGTGTGCGTTTAATGTGTTGTGCAGGACTCCGCCAGCGGCAGGCAGTACTCCAGCACCACGAGCACCAAAAGCAATTGTCAATCATCCGAGTGCAGCTCTCATGGCCCTACGCAGAGGCTCTCGAAACCTGGTCTTCAGGGACTTCACTGTGAGTAAAAGTGTGATTGTGGACACACACACACACACACACACACACACTTGTGCGTGACTAAAATGCAACAGGTTGGTGATGAACTCCTTTTAAAGCTGGTTTCAACCTCAGGGTTTGCTCCATTTCAGGTTCATTCATATGTTTGTTTCGACGGCACATTTTAAGTTCACATCATTAAGCAGATTGAAGTGTTGAGTGTTTGCCAGTAAAACATGTTTGAATAACATAATGATACAAGGAGACTAATAATAATTCTGAACTTCTCTTTCAGGATGAGAAAGAGGGACCAGTGACGAAACACATACGACTAACTGCTGCCTTAACGTTAAAGAACATTGCAAAGCACTCTGACTGTGGTCGCATGTAAGTGTCTTTACAGTGTTATGTGAACTTTTAAGAATTTTCTGTGACCATGTGATGACAATGATGTCTTGACTATTGTTATGTGAGGATGAGCCAGTCTGTGCAATGTTTCTCAGGATCCATGTGCTGAATATCTGTTTTATTATGCTTAAATTAAAATGAAATATAATTGGATTTCTTTCTGGCTTTATCTCAGGTTGGTAAAGAAGCACGAGACGCACCTGTCTGTGCTCGCGCTAAGTAACATGGAGGTTTCCACCACGCTCGCCAAATGCCTTTATGAACTAAAGCGCTCTCTCCAGGCTTAATGCCAAAAGGACAACCTCTACAACCTTTCCCCACACTCACGTCCCTCTCCAGAAGTGAGAGGAAAAAGCCACCGGTGAGCCGTAGCGGGTCTGCAGGGGGGCAGAGGACAGGAACCAGAATGAAGACCTTTTCTTCTGCCGCGCCTGACGCCCACCCTCCTGTCATCCTCACCTCCTTCCTGGCCAACCTGTGTTAAAATCCCCGCCCTCTCCCATCCACACACAAAAAACTGCCACGGGGTCTTCCACCAGCTGCCCACTAGGGGGAGCTCTTAAAGACTGCTTCCCTGAGGGACTCCACCTACGAAACCCCAAACAGGAGCACATTTTGTTACGTTGTTTCTTATTTGTCCCATACACGTTGGAGTGAGTGGTGGTTGACTGAAGAGTACGGGTGGGTGGAGAGGTGGGGGCGGGGGCTACTGTAGGTGAAAGATGTCCCACAGGGTGGGGTGGAGGACGACTCGGCTGGCAACTGGCGCAGAGAAATTTTTTTTTTCTTTTAGAAAATTGGTAGCTTGGTTTTCTTACTTGAGTCAATATATTTTCACTTATTTATTATTGAAATGAATACCATTACAATTAATGAAAAAGAATCTTGTAAATATGTTGTGAATATATATAAAGAAGATCCTCTTTCATGCCGATGCAGCCACTGGAGAACTTGCTCTGTGGAGTAATAGAAGCATTACTTTGGTAGGATTGAATAAAGTAGGTTTTTTTTTCTGTTTTGTTTTTGTTTTGTTTCGTTTTGTTTTTGCTTTTTTTATGATCCCTGGTCACTTGTATCTAATGTGATTCTATACTCAGCAGTGGATGAATGTACTTAAAAACCTGTAAATAATTCTGCAAAGGTACTGATGCTGTAAAGCTTAGGGAGGGGGTTAAAACAGTTTTTTGTGGAACTGTGACATTTTTTGTATAATACCTTGTAGAACTCATTTTGCTGGCTGAAAGAGTATGGAATAATATATCTCATGTCATTTTGTAGAAGAAAAAAAATATTGAAGGTATTCTCTCCCTTCCTCTTCCCTCACACACCCTCCCCTCAACACGCGCACACACACACAAGTAACATGTATCCACTGTAAGCGTTTTGTCATTGTACGGGCACAGTGCGCGTACCAAAATTTTTTTGTATTTGTAAATTGGTTTAAATACATGGAGTTTTTATACAGGTTTTCTCCTGTGTTCTTTGCTTTACGTGCAGGTATGATATTTTCTTCACTACTTTTTTCTATCTTAATATAGTGTGGAGTTTTATTGTACTATTTTTTCATTCTTAATACCATGCCACATTCCGGCTCACGTCCTCAGACTGTCCTCTACCGTGTGTTGTGTAACATTTATGACTGCCTGTCCTATTAGCATCTGACCGGGGCGACCCAACCATCCTCATTTCTGCGGTGTCAGTAGGATGTGTGACTATACATAGACCTAACAGTCTGTTAGAGATTGGCTTTATTTACTTTGGTGACTGTTTATAGTTTTTAAATAAAACACTGAACATTTTGCTTTGGTTCACGCTTTCTTTTTTTTTTCATCATAACTTCATCTGCTTTTCTTCCCTTTTTATCAATGCATCTGCAGCATTAATAGTAGAAAACACCAGCAGAGGATGAACCCACCCTCTCCAAGACTCATCACGACTCTGTATTTTGTTAAAAATAAGATGTCTCAACCGATGCCAGTGTTTTTAATATTCAGCTCTCACTTTTCATGGTCGGTAGTTGGGACTTCAAACAGCCCTCTTGTCTGATCGAACCTAACAAGCACCATTTACTGACGAGCCCTTTCTTTTGTTCTGTTTAACCACTGGACACTCTTCCTCTGGTTCATTCCTTTCAACATAATTGAATTGTTAATGACTTTGCTGAGCGCTCCACTTCCCACAGTCCCTAAAACATATTTTGTGCTTAATCATACAATACAGTGAGCTTTCTGCATTCATCAAAAGGCTGTTTGGTGTCATATTTAGTCAATGTTGAGGCTTTAACTGAAGTCTGTTGTTACTGCTCTCTATTATAGTATTGTGCATGTTTCTTAACAGTCCATATATTAACCACAAAATAAGGTTTTCCCCATAGTTGAAAGATTTACTAAAAAAAAGAAACTAACAATTGTATTTGATGTATGATCACTAACTCACTTTTACAAATGATGCCGTCTGATACCAATAAGTCCACATGTTTATGCGGATGAACAGCAGAGGAATCTGTTTTCTGAAATACTTGCATTTTAGTCAATTGTTTCTATTTCCTGCCTCTTTATACTACTACCCCACTGCATATCAGCAGCAGAAATTTTTTTTTTTTACTCAACTACATTTGGCTGACATCTTTAGCTACTTCTGCTATTACACTTTTTCATCATTTTCAATGTTAGTGAAAACCATGTTTCTCAAAATGTTTTGAATGTTTGTGGTTAACTCATGTTTGTTCATGGGTAGAGAAAATTCTGCTTAAGATCACCAAGTTAAGAGACATGGTTCACACAGGACAGAGTCAATCCAAACATGATTTTATAGAATAGGATGCCTTGCTGTAGACAAAAGTACAGAGAATAAATAACATACTTAAAATGTTGTCAGTTGAAAACATTTACACCAGTAAGATGCAAAATACATATTAATTCAGGTAATATTAAGAAGCCAAAAGACACATATATAATAATAGTATGACTAACACTAGCATCAGGGGACAAGTTACTGCATTTTAACCATTTAATTTTTTCACTTAAGACTATTTAGGTTTTAAATGCAGAATTAGTATGGACAGGTTAGTGTTAAAGACTGAATACAGCACGAGTGAACACTATTTTCTTCTGCAGTCAATCCAAAAGTGGTACAATACATATAAATTGTAATTATTCATTAATAAACCATAAACCTGTGTAATGGTCTTATGCTGCCTTCACATGCTACCGGGAATAGTAAAATTCACAAACTGTCATGTTCAGTCCTGTGTAAAAGTCTGTGGTCCTTGTCCATGTCAATACAAAACAAAATGAGGGTCATTCTATTTCTTCTTAATCTGTGTGTTACACCATAAATTTAGCCCAGTCATTCAGTAATGGGAATGTGATGAAGTCATACAGTAATGATGTAAAGCCCTTTCAAAGACATGTGTAAGGTCACTATGAATGCATTTTTTCTGTTACTTTTGGTTTCAATACTAAACATATTGTGGGCCATTACATTTCTTCCCTAATCTGTGTGTTACACCACTAAGTTCAGTTCAACTCTCAATTTTATATACTCTACTGCTTCTAGAACCCCACAGGTCAATGTGCTAGTTTACATTAATGGAAAAAGAAAGTAACAGAATCTATTATAACCTTTCATGGTCCAAACAATTCCATTTTAATTTTCATCTTCAACATCTGCCCTTCTAAATACTACTTAGACAGATATTGTTGAAGATGAACATTAAAGTCGAACTGTATTTGCATTTACAAATACTGTTTGGTCAGTGTTATTTACTAAATGCCAGACCCATGGAGGGGGGAGTACTACTGTGTATAAGTTTCTGTTGTGTGTAGTGATCACAGACTCCGGTACGCGGCGCCAGTTCCTCCGACTCAGACCGAGACATGTGGCTGAGACTTTATGAAAGCTACGCTCCGTTTACAGGCAAAAAGAGTTTCCAGATACTGCGATTCGTCGGGATTTCATAACGATAATTTGGATCGTAAGAGCCGTTTCACGGGTGCAAACCAACCGCAGTAACAGTTAAAGGTGAGTAACAACAGTTGCCACTGGCTAACGAGCGCTAACGGCTAGCAAGCTAAAGCGACGTAGGCAGGTGCTGTTGTTCGGAGCAGCTAGTTAGCTGTGAGCTAAATTTGTCTGCTGTTAGCCAGCTAGCTAACTTATGACCTTCAGTACAATCATTCAGCCTAATATTACACACTATTTAGCCATGTTTGCTGGCAAGCTAACAACAGCCAGTTAGCTTCGTTGTAGCTGTGTTTTTAGCTAGCAATAGCCGTCTGGCTAACCAACAACAATCATGTTGACACCGTCGTGTTGGCACTGGCTGATCGAGTTGGTGCTATTTTTTTTGTGCCTCAAGAGCCAGGCCGTGCTGGCACTTAACAACAGCAAGATTTCAACAGCATCTACCCGCCTGAGTCGACGTTATTTATCTTGTTAACACTTGCACCAAACATGCCTTTTAATTTTGCTTGGGGATTTGTCTTACGTTAGTCTCTAGTCAGGCTTTATTTTAAACCAGCAGATCAAATACAGTTTAAGTGACAGTTGGGCCACCAGGCAACAGATTAATGGCCTGTGTTCATTTGATTCATTTCTAAGTGTTTGGAAACGAGTCCCCTGGGCTTTCTTTCCGCGGAATTTCTGTCCGGAGACATTCTGACGGTTTTCTAAGATGGTAATAATGAATCTGGTCAGGGTCCTGGCTGGTTCTGGATCTGTTATCAAAGGCTTTAAAACTCAGGACGGGCTTCATGCACATAGTCAGCCGTGTACTGACCTGCTGAGTTAGTTGTGTACAACATGTCTGTGTAGAGAAATAATGCTTAAGGCTGGGCTGTGGGTGGATGGCCAAGTGCACATATTTTAATAGACAACGCTTAAATCAGTCTGCTCATGAATGAGCAGCTGGTTCTTGGTCATAAGCCACCACTACCCAACAAAGTGAAAGTAACTTGAAGAAAACTTTAAGCTCCATTATCATCTAGATCACGGAAAGATTTGAAGTAATGCTGCAAACTTCTCCATTTTAAATGGATTTCTATTTGTTAAATGTAATATTTTGCTATTTAACAAACTTTAAAAGTGATAATTAAAATGACTCAAAATTGAATTTCAGGTTAACTTTAAATTGAGTGTCTGATTGGGTCTGCTCATGAATGATGATCAGTTTTGGTACTAATAATTTAGATTCTTGTCTTACTGACATGTTTTTCGTATGCTGACAAGATAATTTTTTTTCACTCTCTTCATTCTTTCTGTTACAGTGGTGATCAGGACAGCTCAGGGCTGGACATGACTGGAGCTGGAAGTGGTGAGACTTTACTCTGATACTTTAGGAGATGCATTTCTCACTTACAACATGGACTGGTGACCTTGTTCAGATTAGCAAGTCAGCTAAAAGATCACATCAACAGTTGTAGTTTCGACCACCTATCTTCTCATTTTTGCTAAGTGCAGAAAGAAATGGAAAAATATATGTACAGTCTCTTTTGTTTGATGATAATTTGGATACAGCAACAGATGAGTACAGATCATAAAATGTTTAATAAAAGTTGCTTTTAGTAATTTTTTTATATTTAAGTTTTTGCATTTTTTTTGGTAGTTTAAATTTCTTTTTTTACCCACAGTAATCACAGTATGACTAACAATATTGATCAGTAGCTGGGTTTAATATTTAATTAAAATTGAGGGCTGTAATTAGCAGTGAACAAAATTAATAATATATTTCATAGTATTAGTCAGCATTGGTAGAATATAGCATTTTTAAGTATATTTTTTTAAAACAACTTCCCAGCACACATTTTTTTAACTAGAAAAGTCCTCGGAGAGCGCAGACCTCTGCCAAGGTAGTATTTTTTTTTTCAAGTTAGTGTTTATACTTTCCTCCACTAGATGGCACTGAATGACCTCAAACAGCTCTGTGCCGTCATGCCGTATCACCCAATGATAAAGAATCCTTTAAAAAAATTCCTGGATCCAGACAGTGATCCGGATGACCTCCAAAATGTAATAGTCTCTTCCTTGATCCAGAGCGGACGTATCCAGAAAATTTCATCAAAATCCGTCCATAACTTTTTGAGTTATGTTGATAACAATCAAACTGAATTTACTGATTCTGATTCCATTATCGATTCTGCTCATCAATCCGATTCCTTATTGATTCTCTTATCGATTCTCATTGGGCGAGGGAACAAAAGAATACAAACGGGTATGATTGCATTATCGGACTTTTATATTTGCATCTCGACAGAAAAAATATAACGTACCGTACGTACAAATAATAAGAGCAGATGATGCAGGGTGTGTGTGTGTGTGGGGGGGATTATATTCGAGGGGATATGACGTTTGTTGCCCACACCGAAACCAGAACTGGCCCCAGATGACGTCCTGCCGCTAAGTGCTAAATAGCAAATCAAACGTATTAATCACATGCTGCGTGGACAAATGTTTGAACATATTGGAAGGATTCCACCCTTTTGAAGAAGTGGAACCTTTGACAGTGTTCCAAGTGGACCTGGTATCATCTCTTTAGACCGTTTCTGCCTCAACGCCATGTAGTCTACATTCTGACCAAAACAATGTGTGAAGTAATCGCGCATGCTCAATGAAGGCAGAATTGATAAGCAGAATCGTTAAGCAAGCAGGCAATCGATTCCAAGGAATCGAGCTACTGGGAACCGGTTCTAAAAAATCACTAGTTCTTGATTCCCATCTCATTCATGGTGGAGGTAATATGACAATTAGACATTTGTTCTGAAATTTTCTGTTGACATTTTGAGCATCAATATCCATTAGCAGCCAAAAACTACAGTCACCTCCAAAAGTATAGGAACAGCAAGTTCAATTCCTTTGTTTTTGTTGCATACTGAAGACATTTGGGTTTCAGATAAAACGATGAATATGAC
>JAQQZY010000005.1:1141670-1153890 GCA_030068375.1 Ostorhinchus rueppellii
AACTACAACATTATCGGTCTGGGACATTCAGTCTGAGGCCGATGTAAAAATTCAGACGAGACAACACGCAACGAGCGAGTCTTCAGCAACTCTGAGCAGACGACAGAAATAAATGCGCCGCATTGGAATACCGACTCGGGAGCCGAGCTGGTTTCATGTAGTGGATACGCGGTCGAGCCGAGTCGACTCCGAGTCCAGCCGATGCTACGAAATGGAAACGCGGTAATACTTTTTGTGTGTGTGTGTGTGTGTGTGCTGCTGCTATGTGCTGGGTTTGTGTGTAAACACCCGCTCACCTGATGTCTCTGGTTGGTTTAACATAACTGTCGGATGACAGCTCCAGTGAGTAGCTTCAGTAATCCGCAGTAACGGCGTGTTGGTGACGGAAATGGCATTATAAGGACAGATAAAGTAATTAGTTAGATTACTCGTTACTGAAAAAAGTAATGCCGTTAGTAGTGGCGTTTATTTTAACGCTGTTATTCCCATCACTGTTGATGATGTAACAGGTCTCAAGGGGTTGTCTCATTTCATAGGGGAATGTTTCAACCCCTAACCCTTGCAACCCTGTATTTTAACGCTGTTATTCCCATCACTGATGACCAGTAGTTTAAAACAGTGACTCATTCTGAAACCACCTTAAAACTTACCTCAGAATTATGTATTCCGTTAAAGTAAGTTCTCTCGATATGTGCCACTCATTTGAAACGCTTATTCTGTCTTTCTTGTTCGCATTTCCAATAATCGCACATCTTTCAATGAGGTGTGTAGTGACCTGTCAATCAACTGGGATAACACTGGCACCTGAAGTGTCCAATCAGGTTCCAGAGGTGGCCACCGCGAGTCAGCAATGTTTTCCTTGGCATGACCCGCCCTACTCTGCTTCTGATTGGCTTATCTCATCAATTCTCGCGCCTAAAGTTAACCAATCTAATCAGTGAAGGCCGCAAGTACTAGCCAATTAGAGGTAAAGTAGGGTGGGTCATGGCTTCACTGTTCTACGAGGTGAAATTGACATTCTGGCTCACAGATATTACTGAATGGTGCACATCGGGGAGATTTAGAAGTGCCTATATGCAGTGCTGACGGAAAAATAAGTAGGTATACAGTACACTATATACTATGGACTACACCACTGGATAAAATGATCAATTAATTTTGCACTGAAGTTTGGCATGGGAGTGGTGGACTGTGTTGTTGAAGGTCCAGTTTCAGACAGACCTGCAGAAAATCAGAAAAATGCGGTTTGAGTTTTTAGATTAACAACAGCGTGATCAAAATGGATAATTCTATCATCTCATTTCAAGTCACAAAATCATATTATAGTAATAGGGCGACATGAAAGGGCCTCTTGAAAGAGAAAATGATATTTGTGTGTAATAGAGACGTAATACAAAACACTGCTGGGTTTTTACAGACTTTGCATAATGAAGTACGTTAAGTATCATATGATGTAACTGTTGGGAATTGGAATTAGATTGTGTTATTGTCTGAAAGACAGCAACAAAGAAAATGAATTAAAATACCAGAAAAAAACACAAGAAAATTCACTAATTTTATTTTGCACATTGTCTTCCTCTTCCAGTCATTGTAATTATGTTTAGTTGGTGTTTTTATAGCTGTATGTTCTGTATGTGTAGGTGGGTGTTTTCAAAGTCGGCTGGTCAAGTTGCGTGTGGCCCTTCCTGTCAGGGATTCTTTTCCTCCTCCGCCATGTTGATGCACGTGTGCTTGTAGTGACGACTGTGGGAGGTGAGGGGGCTCTGCAGGTCATACATCATGCTATCACCACTGTTTGAATATAAAGACAACTCCTTCAACACACATACACCCATCCTTTCTTTAGCCAATGGCCACTGAGAAAGGTGTAGCTCTGAGGAGGTTAGCAGGTTCACATTCCAGGTAGAGATCATGAGGCCCTGCTTTATCCTTGAATTATGAAACTGAAGACAACAACAGTTTCCTTTGTTTAATCTTTTTTTTTTTTTTTTTTTTACAAATTCACTGTTGTGCAGTGACGTTTCCTGGAAAAATACACAGCAATTTAGTGACACTCATTTGTTTCCCACTAAATTTCCCACTAAATCAACTGTATCTCCTGCACTTGTGGTTGGTTTATGGAGTCAGTGGGTCAAATCCAAAAATATAATGCTCATGGGATGGCAGTGGGGCCCATGTCGCAGGTGGTGGGCACTCAGACAAAGTGTTGGCCTCGTCTTCAGCGGGATCCACAGCCAGTCGCTAAGAAGCGTGTCATCTGCAGCTCAGGAAACAATAACATTCTTATTCAAGGACAACTATAGGTCGACTCAGTACCCCCCCGACCAGGGTGGACAAAAGCACAGGCAGAGCACGGATGAACGGGGAAAAAGTTTCCTTTGATTAGGAATGGTTGTTATTAACTTCCAGAGGCCTGCTCCATTTATTCAGCTGCCGAATGGAAAAGTACAGGGCCTGGCTCAACACCCACCCACTCACTTGTATGGTAGCATCCCAACGTCCTGACCTGCAGCTCTGTGTGCAGAATTAGCACAACTCAATTTGTCAAAACAACTGGCGCATGACGTTGTGTCATACAAATGCTTGTTTGTGCAAACACTCTCATGAGGGACAGCTTCACAACATGACAAAGCAAAAAAATTTAACATGCAAGAAAGAAAAAAGTGAAAAGTAAAAACTGAAATGCAATGTAGTATTATCAAACATATCAGTGGACAGATGTGTTTTAGTTCATATAATGCATGTAAAGAACCAGAGTATTTTTAAGAAGATGATGACAATTATCAGTCTTAGATCTGAACCCCTGAGAACTGACGTCTGAAGGAAAGGATATGTAAAAAAAAAAAAAAAAGAGCAACTGAAGTGGTCTCCCTCAGGTGATTTGATACATTTCTTTGTCTTATTGTCACACATAACCTGTAAATATCTCCCTGTGTTGCCAAAGATACGACCCTAGACAGAATAGTTGGAAATGTTGAAGACTAAGATTCACAGATGGTAAATGACTGATATTTTGTTGTTTTTTAAACAGAATTACGCATTTTCAAACATTTCCCTATGGTCTACATGAACTGTAAATGTTCTGCTTGGGTCTGAAATCTTCATTCATTCAACTCCACAGGTCCATCTTTAACCCTATTTCTGAATAATGACATCAGCAAGGTAGTTTGAGCGCTGGCCCTTTAAATGCACATGAACCACTTCAGGTCCCGCCTCCTCCAGGTTGTTGGCTGTGCTGCTCTGTCCAGTTCAACCAACAACTGAACATTTTAGCTAATTGGCTCAAAGTTTGGACATATTTTCAGTATGGACTACAACCACTGCTGCTGATAAACAATTATGTCATACTCAGAAAAATGTTCATCAGAAGTCTTGACCTTGTATGTGCAAATGTCGTGGCGTAACAAGTTACAGATGTAACAAGTTAAGAAAGAATTCCATCAGGTTGTAGAAATCCACTCGATTTTTGCCAAAATGAAGATAAAGATACTTTGCAGCACCTGGAGGGTTCAAATTCAAACTTTATGAACTGTTAGGATCCAAATACACAAATAAATGAACCAAAGACTAATAAAAGGGGGTTTAGTAAAATATGAGCGCTTTAAATTTGTGACCAGTGAAGGTATGTAGCAGCTACCTGTGTCGGTCACATGGGGACAAGAAGAGCTAATGGCTATTTCTGGGTCTGAAAGGGGTCTACATGCTGGGTCCTGTGTCAGAGGCTTATATTGCAAGGTTCGAGTTCTGCCAAACTGTATTTATTTTTATATATGAATGGTTATATTTGGATGTTAAATTTTAGACTGTAATGTATGTGTTTCTAGTTGGTTATAGGTTTAAAGTTAGAAAGAGGTTATGTTTATGTCTTTGAAATTCTCACAATATATTAAAAAAAACTTTAAATCTCTTTGTTTCATCCTAATTTTTGTTTTTTTTTAACAATAGAAATACATCATTTCAGTCAAAACACCAGTAAAAGTACACTGTGAAAATACACTTCATGTAAGTGAAGTAGGTTAAATACAAAGTTTGATGATCCAGATGTAATTAAAGTGTCAACAAAGTGTTCATTGTCAAGTAAAGTTAGACATAAAAAAGTTGGAATAAAGTATCTGTACCTCTTCATATGAAATGAACAGTTAATTGAATTTTTAATGTATACATTCATGTTTCTATGTTAAAGGTAATCAGTGTTTCCTTATCCACAGCAGCACTATAAAGTGGAGGGAAACGGGAGGAAAAGATGTATAAGTATTTGTTGAACGTTACTCAGTCCTCTTCACAGATGACGTACTTTGCCCACTCATGGTCCAACAAGTGGGTCCTAAATGCTAACTTCAGCCAAAACTGTCCACTCTGTCACTGTCCACTCTGTCACCAGTCCTACAGTGACGGAGTGGACATGATGGGACATGACAGGGAATGTATTCTGACATATTTTATTACACATAATATTTACGGTATAACAGCAGATGTAACTGAACAAGGCTGGGTAGTTGGACTACGGGGGTAAAGGGGATAGTCGACCAATTTATGTGCCTTTTTCGTATTTCTGTGCAAAAGGGAGGAAGGTGTTTTGAACCGGCTGTGCTCTGACTTTAAGGAGGTCACTGTCACTGATGTACCTGGTTCATATGACCAGTCCCCATCAGGCTGAAAAGCAGCAAACGGTCACAAAAACCCATAAATGTACACATTATTGAAGTTGTAATGACACACCATTGCACCCAAGGGCTTGATTATAATAAATGTTTAATGTTTTTATTTTTAGTATTCAGTTTGGTTTAGTTTACATTACTGTCAGTAATGTAAATGGTTTATTATTGTTACTATTTATTTTATTCCAACTTTAATGTCATATTTCTTTGAACAAACACTGAAACAATGGCTTGTGTTTCCCCTTTGGAGCTGTTTAAGATCTATTGGTCTATATTTTTAATTCAAAGAACCACTTACTTTTGTTATTGTTTGTTATTTTTGCTTATGTTTAACAGATCATATGTTTGTGTGACTTGACTCCTCTTCGTCTGAACAATGCCTTGACTTGTTTTACTTGGCTTTTAACAGGGACTGAACTTGATTTGCTTGATTTTTGCCACAGAATCATAGGACTTTCTAGAGACTTGGAGGCTGACTCAAGCCTTACCTGCTTGTACATGTTTGTACTGGTCTCCATACCAGAGGTATGGAGACCAGTTGTGTGGTTTGTCCCAGAGCATAAAGAAGTCAAAATCACTTCTGAACACAGCTAACGTATATCTTATTTCTTCACAAAAAAGTCTTCCTTGGCTAGCATGAATATACATGTAAATATATGTATTGTAAAAATTGATGAGATGTGCCATAGTAATCTACTACTCGCAAATGCATGATAGTTATTAATGCATCAGTATTTGAGTGATGCCCCTGTAGCCAAGGGTGGGTGATTTGATTACCCAGACTTGATGTTGGTTGATGCGCCTTTAAGCAAGACACTTAACCACCTATTTGCATGTGACGTGGCAGCCCTCTGCCCCTGGTCTGCAGTGTGTGCTGTGTTCCTGCATGTTCAGCTAGTGGTGGTTAAAAGGACAGGGTCAGTGTCGGGGTCTGTTGCATGTCTGCATGTACAATCTACTGACAAATACTGATTTGTAATTGTTCACATTCTTAATTTGAGGGAATGAAGATCTCATATGTTGCATCCCTGCCCTTTATGCACAAAGCTTCTTGGAATCATTTGAAACATGAAATCAAACTTTAGGTTGTTTTGGTTTTTTTTCACAGATTTTCTTGCTCATTTGTGGGCAAAGTTTGATTCTTTTCCAGCTTTACGCTTTAAGGGTGTTAATTCACTGGATACTGCTTTTATCCCCAATCATCATTCCAGTCATCACAGTAATGTTCATTATTTTTATGTCATTAGAATAGAATAGAATAGAATAGAATAGAATAGAATAGAATAGAATAGAATAGAACTTTATTGTTATATTTCAGAGCAACAAAATTACATTCCAGATTACAACCAACCAAGATCACATAAACACAAGACATAAACATGGGGGTACAGGTACAGTTGTAACTGACGATTCGCAGAGACTGCGCCCCGTTTTCGCAGATGAGAAAGGAAACAACAGGGGTTCGAGGTGAGAAAAAAAGACAAATACCAACCTGTAGTCATACACTACGTGTTGGTATTTGTGAAAAAAAAAAAGCCTCTGGCTGGAAGCCCAATAAAACAGTTACACACAGGACTAGCACATGATGATCCGGGAAGGCGAAAGGACTCAACCTTCGGTTGTTATGAGTAGGAGGAGGGGCTGCAGCCAGCCAGGCGCTGCCCTACAAACTCCTTCTCTTTACGCCCGAAGAGTCTGTGACACAAGAGGGGGCCAATGAGATCTTGAAGAGTGTTGTGTATGTCCATATCAGGCCTTGAACAGTTTGTGCATGCAGATGCGTGCGTGTACCAACATTGAGTATATGTGTTATATACAAATGCTAATGTACGTATTGTATGTATTAGGCAGTGACATGTGGTCAGGGGAGACAGAGCCTCATCATGAAAAAAAAAACAAAACAAAAAATAAATAAAATAAATGTTGATATTTGTCCATTGAACTGTATTATATACATATTTTTGTGTAATTCCAGTCATTTTGATCATTTTACAACTCAAAATTGCAGAATTTCCACATTCTGCTGATGTGTGGTGGGGCATCAATGAGCTCTGCCTCACCTTGGATTGCTTAGTCCCTCACAAACTGTGCAAGTGTCACGTCCAGATATTGGGATGTGAACCCAAATGCAGAGTTGAAATAGAGTCTTAGGTTTAAGCAGAAAAACAGTTTATTCATGGACACAAAGTATTGAATTAAAACCGAAGCAACTGATATCTATTGGGGGGGATTCAGAAACAGCAGAGAGGAACAGGTAAGGGGTTGATAACCAGAAGGACAGAGGAGATCCAAACAGAGGGACCGAATCAAGTGACAGTACAGGTAAGGGTTAGGCAAAATCAGAGTTCCATAAACAAGCAAAGGCCCAAATCCAGAAAAGCAGTCCAAACATGCAGCGGTACAGATAGGGGAGTAGGCAGGCTCAAAGGTCCAAAACAGAAAAAGCAATCCAAATAGGCAGAGGCAGGGATTCGACAGGCAGACAGGCTCAGGAAAACCAGAAACAAAACAGGACTAGAACAGACAGAAATTGCTAGTTGATGACACACAATGTAGACAATGAAGTCTCACAGGACACAGCAAACACAGGACATATTTACACACAGGAGGAAGGGATAATCAGACACAGGTGCAGAACATTAGGGTGGGTACAGGTAATCACAGAAGCGGGAAAACAGGGGACAGGAAGTTAAGACACCAGACATGAACCAGGAGGGAAAAATGCCAAAATAAAACAAGTGAACAGACAACACACAAACACTAATGTCTAGTAGCAGACGTGACAGCAAGCTCATGCAGTGCAATTAGAGTGTGTTGCTGTCTCTCTGTATATCACCAGTAAAATGGTTTCAAACACTTTGATTATATGCCCTGACTTTCTATATTTTAGATAACGCATTAGATGTGTGTACCTTGTTCAGTCTAGCAGATAATCATAAAACCATATAAAAAAGGCACTCTGTAACAGCTAGTTCTCCTTCATGGCAGAGGGCATTCATGAGCCCACAGGTTCCTCTTGCTACTGCAAGTGCAGAGATTCATTTTTTTTCTTCCTTTCTCTTCTGCCTTAATCTCAAAATGGAAGATTACCCATCCAACACAATTAGACTGAAAATTATATTTTGACCTTAAATGAAATAAGCGTCCCATATGTGTAAAAACTTCTCAGATGAGATATTAAACATAACCTGTTAACTGTTGCCAGTCAAATTGTAATGAACCTGGTTTGAACCCACATGTAAGACCAAAGCCAAAAACTCCGTTTCAAAGTCTTTACTGATAATTCAGTTGATACAGAATAGTTCAAAGAGTCAATAAACAGTTCAGGGGAATAAGGAGTCTTCGTCACGACTAGGTGCGCCAAGTTCGTTCTCTCCGTGGTCCAGGATCCGATGAGGATTCCTCCTTGGATGAGGAGCACACCGGGCTGGAGGTCCGGTTTGGTCCAAGGTCCAGAGGTGAAGGAGTCCGTGGGGCTTAGGCAAGGAGCGGAGTCCAGGAACAGGCGAGGGGTCGTATACTGGGCTGGCGTCAGACTTTCAGAGGCAGGGCTGAAGGCTGGGTCAAGGGACAGAAGGCCTACTTCACTACTTATTACTAAGTAGAGTATCCAAGAGTATCAATAAACACCACCAGGAAAGAACTAAGGATGCAGTACCAAAAACAGGAGTACTGGAGAATTACACTACGAGTCCAACAAAGTGCTGCACAAAAACTGGGTGCTAAACAAAAGGTAAACTAAGGATGAGCATTAAGCAGAGTACTACAATACAAGTCCAACATACAGTGCAGCACAAGCTAGGTGCTGATCAAACAGAAAACAAAAATGGACTACAGGAAAAGAAATCAAACTGACTGATAAGGAAGCTGGATCAGGGCTAAGCAGACCGGAGCAGAGACTGGGAGCTGAGTGGCGGAAATAGTTGAGACGTGGATGATAGTGGGTTATTGGCAGGCACTGCAGATGTGGGGTCAGATGGGTTGATGATGAATTCAATGGAGGGGGAGCGCACAGCATGGAAGGCAGCAGGTAGGGTCCAACTGTGGTAGAAGAAGAGGAAACTAAAACTGGATGAAACCTGAACAAACTGGCACAACAGAGTCAGCACTAACAGAGAGTTGTTCATGGTTGAGTTGTGGTCTGAGGCCTCTATATAGACTCTGGTAGAGATTGGGGATGATTAGTCTGAACCCATTCCAGCTGCAGCAATCACAGTATTCACAGCACCTGCTCACACACAAACAAACACACAGGAGGGCAAAGGCAAAAGACAGAACCTGCCACTAGGTTGAGCCAGAGGGCATGACAACGGGAGCTAGGGATTTTTGGTGTTGATGTCAAGTGGCCATCAGTGGCATTACACTGTAAGGTGCCTCTTCATTTTTTTCAGATTCAAGGCAAGATTGTTTGCTTCTGTTCCTCTGCAATGGAGATGCAAGTTAACACAATTTAGAAGTATGAATCACAATTTTTATTTCATTGTAGAGATTGAAAATTATGTTGGCTAATCGACTTAATGTAAATATGCTATTTGCAATATATCGCCATTCAAGATATTAAAGACTAATAAAAAATATATATTATGGCATAACTTGATTTAAAAACTTAAAATGTGGCATATTTAGTTTCCACTGAGACACAATACCTTTCTTTTATCCAATTCTCCTTGTTAGAAGGAGCTTATTTTGTACACAGCATGTCTACTCAGCAAATAATGGAATGATGCTGTGCCAGAGTACTGCAGCCCATTTGCCAGCGCATAAGGCCAACTGCAAAAGTAAAACATCCTTGGGAGAAGAATCACACAAACCAGGGAAACTTACGAAAGTGAGAGAGTCAGATATTTTAAAGAAAGGGGATTTTTCTCCTTAACACAGGGTCTGCTCTTCGGTGGTGTACTGCTGCTCACAAGAACCTCTAATAATAAAACAGTTTGAGTGCTTTGTGTTATGCAATAGATGGGTAAAAGTGGAGTACGCTGTTCCATTGGAGCTGAGGTCTGCCAGTTTGAGTCAAAGCGAAGGAGGTGGGATTTTATTACATCCTGAGGGTAGGTCTGGAGAGGTCAACAGAGGGTGAAAAAGCATCCTGATTTTAACCATGCTAGTGGAAAATGTCATCCTGGAGATGTCAACCTTTGCTGCATCTTATGGCACTGATGATGTATTTTCAGACACAACAAGAGACAAGATGTGTAGTCAGTCATGTATACTGTATTTCTATATCATGAGAAAGCAAAGGATGATGCTTGGTTTTTGAATTTTAGTTATTAAGCTAATACTGGCATATATGAGATTTTGTTTCTCAGTCTTTGAAACTGCCCGTGGTTGTTAACAAAAATTAGCACAAATAAGTGAAGCAACACTAATGCTCAAGCATGCTGCACATTATTTTAAAAGGCTTCAGTTTAGAAGTTTCTGGAGCCATTTCTTAGCTGCTGTAGATGTTGTCACATCCAAAGCAGAGCTGCTGCAGTCATACAGTCCCTCAGTAACTCTCCAAAAATAGAAACATTACACTGCTACAACCAGAGCATTGAATAAGATGTGCTCACAGCTTGCAGTCATCTCACAGTTCACACAGTTTGGGATTGATGGCCTTTTAGATCTGATGCCTTTTTGTGTGGTATAAATAGTAAATGATCATCCAAAGATAACTAAACCAGTACTCACTCACATCGATTTTGCATCGTCTTTATTTATGAAATCGTGTGATATGTTCCATTTTAGAAAACCACGTCTGAAGGTATTTGTCAGTCCTGTAACACTTATCGGTACAGCTAGGCGCAATGCAGAAATAATTTGTTGAACACTAGAAATCCAGAATGTAGAAAGTGTTCACATAATTGCTGCAAACACTCAGGGGACTATCTCTCTATCTGTCTCTCTATCTATCTGTCTGTGGTTGACATGGGCAAAATCTTTTAGACACATCTGTATAACCTTATTTTTCAGAGTGGTTCACGCACACACACACACACACACACGCACACACACACACACACACACACACACACACACACATATATATATATATATATATATATATGAGTTGATCCCGGGTCGCAGGGGCAGCAGCTTCAGCAGCGAAGCCCAGACGGCCCTCTCCCCAGCGACATTCACCAGCTCTTCCGGGGGAATCCCGGGGCGTTTCCAGGGCAGCCAAGAGATATAATCCCTCCAGCGTGTTCTGGGTCGGCCCCGCGGTCTCCTCCCGGATGGACATCCCCGGAACACCTCCCCAGGGAGGCGTCCAAGAGGCATCCTCACCAGATGCCCGAACCACCTCGACTGGCAACTCTCGACATGGAGGAGGAGCGGCTTTGCTCCGATGTCCGAACTCCTCACACTCTCTAAGGCTGAGCCTGGCCACCCTGCGAAGGAAACTCATTTCGGCCGCTTGTACCCGCAACCTCATTCTTTCGGTCATTACCCAGAGCTCATGACCATAGGTGAGGGTCAGAACGTAGGCCGACTGGTAAATTGAGAGTTTCGCTTTTCGGTTTACCTCCCTCTTCACCACAACGGAGCAGTTTAGCGTCCACATTACTGCGGACGCTGCCCCAATCCGCCTGTCGACTTCCCGCTCTATCCTACCCTCACTCATGAATAAGATCCCGAGGTACTTGAACTCTGGTACCTGAAGCAGGACTTCCTCCCCGACCCAGAGAGGGCACTCTACCCTTTTCCAACTGAGGACCATGACCTCAGACTTGGAGGTGCTGATTTTCATCCCAGACGCTTCACACTCAGCGAACCGCCCCAGTGAGAGCTGGAGGTCGCTACTCGATGAGGCTAAAAGGACCACATCGTCTGCAAAGAGCAGCGACGAGATCCTCCTGCCCTTGAAAGCGACCCCCTCCCCCACCCGGCTGCACCTACAAATTCTGTCCATAAAAGCTATGAACAGAACCAGTGACAAAGGGCAGCCCTGGCGAAGTCCAACCCTCGCCGGGAACAGGTCCGATTCATTGCCAGCTATGTGGATCAGACTCGTACTCCTTCAGTACAGGGACTGAATGGCCCCCAGCAGGGGACCAACCACCCCATACTTTTGGAGTACCCCCCACAGGATGCCCCTGGGTACACGGTTGTAAGCTTTCTCCAGATCCAGAAAACACATGTGGACTGGATGGGTGAACGCCCATTCCCCCTCCAGCAGCCTAGCAAGGGTGTAGAGCTGGTCCGCAGTTCCACGTCCAGGACGAAAACCATATTGCTGCTCCTCTATCAGAGGTTCAACTACCGACCGTACCCTCTTCTCGAGCACCTTGGCATAGAGCTTACCAGGGAGGCTGATGAGTGTGATCACCCTATAGTTGGAACACACCCTCTGGTCCCCTTTCTTAAAAATGTCCATGCAATGTGTTAGAGGCGTGTCAACCATGACAGCCCTACAACATCCAGAGCCTTGAGGTACCTGGGTCGGAGTTCATCAACCCCCGGGGGTCCACCGCCACGTAGCTGTCTCACTACATTGGTGACTTCAGCCCCGGAGATTGGTTCATCCACCCCCTGGTTCCCCGGCTCTGTTTCCTCCATGGAATACGTGCTGGTGGGAT
>JAQQZY010000005.1:1476231-1488559 GCA_030068375.1 Ostorhinchus rueppellii
TCTATCTATCTATCTATCTATCTATCTATCTATCTATCTATCTATCTATCTATCTATCTATCTGTTTGTCTGTCTGTTTGTCTGTCTGTCTAGTTTTTGCTGTGAAGACTTTGGCTAATAGAAAAGATCTGACAATTTAACATGTATCTCTCATGTCACATAAATGTAACAGTTACGAAACACATGAGACAACAAGTACTAATACTACTACTTCTACTACTACTACTACTACTACTTCTACTACTACTACTACTACTACTAATAATAATAATGAGCACTCGGAGAGCGCAGACCTCCACCAAGGCAGCTCAGTACCATCATGCCTTATCTCCCAATGATAAAGAAACCTTTAAAAAAAAATCCCATGATCCAGACAGTGACCTGGATCACCACCAAAATGTAATCAGTTGTTCCTCGTCCTATTTCTATCATTTCCTGAAAATTTCATCCAAATCCATCCATAACTTTTTGTATTATGTTGCTAATTAACAAACAAACAAACTACTGATTACGTAACCTCCTTGGCGGAGGTAATAATAATAATAAAGGCAGTTTTACACATGGGTGCCTTTCTTGACACTCAAGGTTACCAACTTCTACTACAACTATAGCTGTGATAAATAAGATGGTGGCTGAAGTCTCTACTATCCTGCATTACCTGTACATTTGATACATTATCATGCATCAAATGTACTTGTAAATATAGCTACAAAGCAATGTGCATTCCAATCCATTACTCCTCGACTAAATCTAACTTTAAAAGCCATTGTTTTCATTGCCATATTTTGTGAAACTTGAGTTATACTTATTTTTTGTTTAGTTTTTTTTTTACTATTATTATTATAAATACCATATCTTCCTGGAACACTTGAATAGACTTGAGGTTATTAATAACACATCTTCTTTTTCTTTTATGACCATATGAATGTTGTAAAAAAGCCCAGTCAGAGATGATCACTTAAAGTAAGTAATCTGGTACTCAACTGTTTTGCAGACTGTCTCCGTGTGAAGTGTTTTAAGCTAAATTCTTCAGTTTTTCCTCTTCTCGTCATCTCACGGAACAGAGATGCGGATCCACTTAAACGGAACAGCTGCCTCCACTGTTATCTTGAAGCCTATCTCCCTTCATTTTATGAGTATTATGTCAGTGCATTGGGCTCTGACTCCTGCCAAAACACAGGTGACAAACAAACAGTACTTGGCCTGATAGCATCTTGTGCAGACACCGGCCAGTAGCTGCTGCGTTCTCTACAGACGTCATGTCACAGTGATGCTGTATCAGACTGAACAAAAACGTATATAATTTTACAAACATATGCTGAAAGTCTGACAGAAACAAGAGAATATGTACAGTATTAATTTGGCTAACCAAACCTTACTACTAGTAGTTTTGAGCACACTTGGTCGCTAATAGATGTAGATGAAATGTGTTAGTAGACTGATGTAATAATAATTTAGAGCAAGGGTGTCAAACTCATTTTAGTTCAGGGGCCACATGCAACCAAATATGGTATAAAGTGGGCCGGACCAG
This sequence comes from Ostorhinchus rueppellii, assembly GCA_030068375.1. Lineage (NCBI taxonomy): Eukaryota > Metazoa > Chordata > Actinopteri > Kurtiformes > Apogonidae > Ostorhinchus > Ostorhinchus rueppellii. The sequence goes on from JAQQZY010000005.1 coordinate 1,477,763, forward strand.
TAAAATAATCTAAATAATAGGACAATAACCATTTGAGTGAAAAAAACATACAATTCCATAATGAAAATGTTTATATCTAGGAATTGTACTTGAACAACCTGGAAATTCTTAAGTAAAATAAGTGTAATATGAGCAATATTACCCCTTAGTTTATCACTTATACATATGAATCACAACTTACAGATCACAGTGGATCTACAAATACACAAAACATTAACTAACAGGCAGAATATTATTAAAATTCCAGATACTTCTATTAAGAGATTTCAGGTTATTCACATTTTTTGTAAAAGGCTAGTCTGTAAATGTAAACATTTTTGTGTCATTTTACTTTTTTTACACAAAAAAAGAGAAAAATTTGCAGTTTTCATTATTTATAGGTTATTATGACAGTTTTTTTTTTTTTTTAACTTTTATTTACCCAGGAAAGTTCCATTGAGATTAATAATCTCTTTTCCAAGAGAGTCCTGGACATGCATTCATACACCAGTTCAAGTAACACTGGAGGTAAGGAGGGTAAAGTGTCTTGCCCAAGGACACAACGGAATGAGAGCGGGATTCGAACCGCTTCTGGATATTGGACAACCCGCTCTACCACCTGAGCCATAGCCGCCTGGTTTGGTCCACTTCAGATTAAATTAACCTAAAATTATTTTAACATCTGTGACTTAAATATCTTCAGCGTAATTTTTGCATTTAACAAATTCATCCCAGGGGCCCGATTAGACCCTTTGGCGGACCAGATTTGGCCCCCGGGCCGCATGTTTGACACCTGCATGAAAAAGCCAATTGCTGATTAATCACTATTTCCCCCTAAATTGTTGACACTGAAAACACAATATCCATCTCTGAAATCAAAAGTGTTATTTGGAACTGGACAACAGTTGAACTAAAAATCTAAATTCACATAATAAATAAGTAAACAAAAAAAATATGAATCACTGAACATCAAACTTGATCTAAATTAATCACTGAATGTGGGACTGGACATTCGACTCATAAAAAAATCTATGGGAGCCTTTCTTTGAGCTTTTATTTTCCCTTAAAGTCTATAATTCTAGTGGAAAAGCCTAATACTAGCGACTATCAGAGCCCAGTTCTGCCAATACTGATCGTTTTTAAATCTTATTGGCGCCAATAGGACGAGTAGACAACTGATCTTTTGTACTGACGCAGTAATTACAGGCATTATCTGTGACTGGATTAGAGTTACACATAACAACATTAAAGCTGCAGGACCAGAAATCAGCAGGAAAAAAAGAAATGAAAATGCATTGCTTCTGGATGCAGCTATCTCCTCTTAGTCCAAATAAAAAGGCAAACTGTAAATATACTGTAGATGAGATGTTTGACACCACTGTGGAATAACGAAGCCACTTTTCCAGAGTTTGTGTAGAACAGTAGAGTCATATCTGACCGAACTAGAAGAGTGATCACAGATTTAACCCCTACCTCTCTGAAAGCACATATATGAGCAGACAAAACCTCAAATTATGGAGTAGATTTTCGGGGTTTTTTTTTTTTTGTTTGTTTGTTTTACAGCCCCCAAAACAGATGCATGGAGTAGATGCAGAGTGATGTCAGAAAAGTCCCCCTTAAATACATTTAGGACATAGAGAACTAAAATAAATGTAAAGTTACAAATTTCATTTTTGCAAACTTTACTGCCTCAGCATATTGCTTTTTGGGTTTTTTTTTGTTTCTGAAGAACAATTATCTGTATTTTATAAGTTTCAAAAACCTTAGTTGGCAAATAAATCCCATTATGTATAGGGCTGTGTATTGGCAAGAATCTGGTGATGCAATACAATTCACAATACGAGGATCACGATACGATATATCACAATATATCATGATACTGTTAAAAAGGCACATTTTTTGTTTGTTTCTCTTTTAAAAATGATTATTTCTTTGAAGAATTGAATTACACCAAAAATATACACAAATACTAAACACATTTTTATTTGATCACATCAGAATCTAATACTATATCACAAAATGTTCCTGGGTTAAAACTTAAATTGTATTTTACACAGATTACAGTTTAAGATCCTGCGCAAATGTTCATATTCTAATAGTTCATAACATTATTTTTGTGCGATCCCAACAGAGGAATAGTAAAAAGTGCTTTTAGGATGCTTCAAACTACCTTTATTTAATAAAACTGTGTTAAATACAGTAATAATAAATAAAATACAAGCAAATAATGAAAAACAAAAAACAAAAATGAACTTCTACTATATCTGCATTGGAATAAATACCTCAAAATATTGATGCAGTACTTTTTGATATCGATACAGTATTGTGAAATGAAATATCGCGATATATTGCAGAACTGATATTTTCGAACACCCCCTAATTACATCGATCTGTGACACTGCTGAAACTGAGTACTAACCGTCCAAACCTGCATGTGTGGTGTGCAAAGGCCAAAAAGTTTGTATTTCATCAAACCCAAGAAGATACACTGTAGAATTTCCTTTGACTGAATCCCTTTTGATGCACATAAATATCAAACATCCTCTACATGCGTTGTCAGCATACTAATAGACACACAATGCGTTTAATGTTCGGTCAAGTGGAGGTAACATAACATTTCTTTGTGGGTCCTATACGCATTTACAATTGTAATACTAAGTTCAAATACATTCCAAGTGCATCAGATTACACAGACTGGTTTTAATGTAGTACTTTAACAAGACATACTTCAATGGATGCATGTACTGCAAAAAAAACAAACAAAAAACCCAAAACAAAATAAATGAACAGTTTTGTACTGAGATTTGTCCCTTCGCCCTGTATCAGTGATCGGCTCTATTGGGATCTCTGTAGCCTGTTATCAGAATCCACTGAGCTTCCCCTTTGATACAGAAGCACAGAGTGGAATGAGAGGCACGATAGCAGGGAAAGTCAACGATGGAGGGGGAAAGGTATAGAGAGGAATAAATTAAAGACATAAAGATCCAGACAGCGAGTGTGAGGGAGATAATGAAAATCGCTGTGACAGAGAGGCAGATTACCAGGTCAAAACGGACAGAAAGAGGAGGGATGACCTGTCATATGACCGGGCTGCTGGGAAGTACAAGCCTCACCTTGAAACCACATGATCTTTATCTGCCCTGTCTGTCTCTCAGGGAATTGTGGGAAAAATAATAAAACACACAAGGAGAAACTCTGGTTTTTTTGGGTTGTGCTCAGCCCTGAGCATTGCAGGAGTAGTTCAGTGAAGATTTGGGTTTATACTTAGATCAAAGTGTTAAGGTTACAGGTTAAAGGTATGAATTTTCATAATGAATGCCCTGACATTTATAAGTGTCTGTTCTGAACTCTTCTGCACTGGGCTGTTTCTGTTCCACAACTCTTACAGTGTGTTTTGCTTTAACTAGCCATAAGAATGTGCAACGTATAAACACTCTGCTAAATGTGTAAACCATCTTGGAGCAGGCGAGGCTGTGAAACTGCAGCTAGTATATAGAATGAACTGAACAGCTTGATCCAGGCTAAAAGAAAAAATAGAACAATTCCAGACTTTCTCCTTAAACACCTCCCTCTGGTATGAAGTATCACAGACCTGGATTGCAGCACCCCCAGCATGGCCTGCATCCCCATTAGGTGCTTGACCCCATAGTCTCCCAAACACAGCATTGACACAAATCTATTGGATAAGTACTTGAGCTCCACTTGACTTTAACTGCAAACCCTTCAACATCTTGCAAAGTGCGAAGGAACCAACAAGAAACATTTGTTAAGAGTGTGGAGTTGCAGACAGACAAGGGGAAATACACAAATTACAGCCTCAGTTAAAAGTGGTCAGCTCTTCCTAAAAAGTACATGAAGTAATACGCAAGAAAGCTCAAAAGGAACACATCTGGATTTTTAGTCTGAAGGGTAGAAGCCATAAACAAATGAAAAATATTATGAATGTATCCATTCATGGGGATTGTTTATTCGTCCATATGATCCTAGCTGTCTTGAAAAACTCTGATATAACAAATATTTATGCATATATTTGGACTAATAGCATGCACATTTAAATTCCATCCCATAAAGGCACAGAAATATGGAGTATCAACTGAGGAGTGAACAGCTTTCCAAAGTCATTCCAAAATAAATTAACTTTTAATCCTTTTTTAATGCACTTTTGATGTATTCTTAGAGCACTTTTAATGATATGTTGTTGATATTCTTAACATCGCCACTTTATATGTTGTGTATTTTATGGAACTATCTATTTATGTTTGGTTTTTTTGGGGGGGGTTTTTTGTTTTTGTTTTTTTTGTTTTTTTTGGGGGGGGGGGTATTGCAATTCTCTTAAAGTATTTGAGTTTCTTTGTATCTGGATCTACAGAGCAGATTGTAACTTGTCTTGTTTCGCTGTACTGAAATGACAATAAATTCTGGATCTGAAAAATGAAACATCTGAGTCATGAAAACCCCTAGAAATCTGACATTCTTTTTTAAGTGTTTGACAGATACTCAGATTGGCAGATTGGAACTTTTTCAATCACTGAAAATCTAAAAAAACTATCCCAACAGAAAAAAAAACACAGTTATTGTCACTCCTGTAATGTAACAGTACCACCACACTTCTGCATTTCCCTGTTTTATTTTGATTTTTTTTTTTTTTTTCAGTGACAGACTTAGACCCACTGACTGGTTTGCTGCAGGGCCTATTTTTTTACATCTCCTATTGTAGCACAAATCCAGTAACATGCTTCTGGTTGGACTAACACATGAAACAGACAGAGAAAAAGGTGAAAGCAGGAGCGGCACTGGATGCACATAAAAGCACAGGTTGGAATGCACAAGTAAAGGAAACATCAGAAACTCTCCATAGAAACATTATCAGTTTATTAAACCACTTGGGAACCTTTTTTGGCCCTTATCTACTCGATGTTCTTCTCTGGAGCCTGGGTACTAATCTGTTCACACGGTTCATTCGTTATTTTTCCTCCTTTTTCCTGCAGTAAAACTCAAACTGAATGTGCTTAAATGAGGCCTTGCAGCTGGATTGGACTCATAAACAGTTAAGGTACGTTTAACACGGGGTGCCTGAGAGACTATTTTTAAAGTTAAAGTTTGGAAACAGAGCCTCTTTTGCCTCCTTTGCTGCGTCCTTGTTTCCTTATCCTGCTGTCGGCCTGCATGTCAGGAGGACTGTGCGTCAAATCCGCCGCTGCAACAGCTGCTCCAGCGGCCTTTGCGCGCACACATACACTCAAACAAACGCGCGCGCACTGTAGTGGACACCCACAGCAGCAGAGACGCATTCACCAAAGGCTCAAGACGCCCGCTGATGTGCGCCATTACGCAAAACTACCGAGACCACAGATCACATCACACATACTTACGCTGTTGGAAATATGACGCAGATTATGTCTATGTTATGCTGTATCATTATCACAGAAGCACAGACACGCGCACATTAGCAGATTATTTGGGTCTTAATCCCACCGCGGGATACCCACACTCAAATTTAGTGAAACCTTGCTCCCCACAGATGAGGGAAACACAAACCCCTTCCAATATGCACATTTACGCACAACTCACATGACTGACCCTCTGTGGAGCCATGAACCGTGCACTTTAAGTTCTTCCAGCGAGGTGACACACTGCAGTACTTTCAAGATGAACAGAATAACACTGTCAAATTGTACCAAAGAATAATTTATAGACTTCAATGTTATATTCAAAGGCAAATTGCAAACTGACACGCTGACATGCACGCACTACAGAGGAAGCACAGGAAAGGAAAGAAGGGCGATACAACTTATACACTGTTCTGTGTGAAGATTCAGTGGTGGCATATCAGCTTTCACTCCCTCTAACAGTAAGTCTGTACACATCAGAAGTCCAGTTACATGTGATCCAAAATTACAACATGAACTTGAACCACATTCAGCCAATTTGATTCCTTCTAACACACTTTGGGAAGAAAAAAAAAAAATAAAGAAAGACACGACTCCCGAGAGGGTTTGAAACAGCAAGACTAATGTTTGTGTGCGTAAGAGAGTTTAGCAAAGGCCCAGCCCTTTTGTCTACCTGTGCACACACACATACACACACATACACACACTTACACACACAGAGTGAGACGGGTAAATGAAATGAGTTTGTCCGCGCTGCTTTGCCTTGAGGCAACACACAGTGCGTTACGTCTAACAATCTTGTTAGTTTTTACCTGTAAAAGCTCCATCTTAAAGGAAATGAAATAAGTGCCTGAGCATTCCACGCAACTCCTGTTGTACATAAAACAAATATTTATTCTGGAGCACTTAAGACCAATTGGACGACTGCAGACACAAAATCTGTTCCTTCAAAACTTTCTCCTGTTATCCCTGCAAGTTCTCACTTCAGCAGCCACACAGCAATTCAGCACTAGATGTGATGCACTTACCCCACAGTTTAGTGCATTATTTTTTCCTTATTTTATTGTCTTTTACAAATATTAAATACTTTAGGTGGTTTTCTGTTACTTTTTGTTACTTCAAGTGTCAAATTCCATAAGAACCAAACAGCTTGTCAGCGACAAAATGCTCCATGTGGCGCAAAAATAAGCATATATATGCATTTATTACTTTTAAAAAAGCTCTTCCTACCGTAATAAAGGTAACCATAGCATCGGCGGGGTTGTATCCAACAGAGTCGACATGAAGGTGATTAATTTTTAGACAGAATCCTTTGGCGAAAACTTCCCACTTTCTGAGGGTTGCCGCCTGTCTGTGCGCCACACCGGTTCTGTGCGCAGAGGATCAGGGTGTTCGTAATGCTCTCTCTCTCTCTCTCTCTCTCTCTCTCTCTCTCTCTCTCTCTCCCTAGTCACAACATAATCTACGCCTCTCTTTCTCTTACAGGACAGATGGCTCTTGGCGCATGTTACTGCAAAGACCTGCATGCATGCTGCCACTGTCTGTCAGCGGAGCAAGCCTGCTGACATGAATTAGGACACCACACCGAATTAGGAGTGTGTGTGCGTGTGTGTGCATGCGCCATGAGTGTGTGTAGGACTAGTACAACCTTCACCTTTTTATGCTGTATTGTAGATCAGTTACTTTCACAATCATCAACATTTACAGTGATGAAATTCTTAACCTCCTGAGACCCAGAAAAGTACAAGTTTAGCATCTTTGTACACGAAATAATTGCTTTTCTTGGAAACGGCACAATATAATAGTATTTTCAGATGCATTTTTATTTTTTTTTTTTTTATGGAATGCCCTTTGCAGTGGACGTCTTTTTTTTTTTTTCAATAATGCTGTGAAACTCTTGTCCCCTACAGAAGACAAAAATGCATTGCTGGGTCTCGGAGGTTAAGACAGAACAGCCCTTATTTATGAAGGTAGTGCATGTATTTGTTTTTGCTTTATTTTCTTTAAAGGTCCTTTATATGGCTGTGATAGATATCATTAGTTAAAAAAAAATACAACCATTGGGACATACTGCCTCTCATATACGAAGAAAGAAACGAAGAGTCTTTCTGTCAGTATTTTGAACATGTGAGTATGCAACACACGCATTAGACCCTCTGTTTTGAACCCATCACTGACACACAGGAACACACCACACACTGCAGACAAGGAGCAGTGGGCTGCCATGTCAGTGCACCTGAGGAGCAAATGGGGATAAAGTACCTTGCTCAATGTCAAAAATGAAATCAAACAGAATATTTAGGGCTCCTGCACACAAAAACAACATTATTACTAAATGGCCTACTATTTCCTTGATTTCTTTAAAACAAAAATTTGATTACTCAAGTAAATCTGAGTTGCATTCACCATGTGATGATGTATTTTTATCCTCAGACTATTCAATATTACATAAATTAACCAAATCAAATCAATTTCAGTGAAAGTTAGTGTTTGCTTTGGCGGTTTGCTTTTTTTCTCCTCTTTTTTTCAACCCCAGCTCAACAGGAAAACGGTGCTTGGAGAGAGGAAAAACAGCATTAAAAAAAAAAAACTTCTTTTGACTTTCACCTACATTTTCAAATATCTTCGTATGAACAGGTGAACCACTCATCTGTTACTGTTCACTGGAGCCAGCCCAAGCCTCCAATGGGCCACAAGCAAAACTAGATTTTGGGGCACTCTGTTTAGTTTTTTCCTTTTATTTTGGGTTTTTTTTCTCCTCTTCCTCTTTGTTTTTTCAGCCTCAGAAGGGTACATCCTTTTTTGTGACATTGTTTTGGTTGGAAAGACTCACGAGTTGGATGCGTAGTGCACACAGAAGGCACACATTATGGTGCAGCGGAGTTTTCACATTTAAACAGAGGCAGGAAGAATCACTAGACAGCACCACAGAAAATTGGGTTTTTGTAGGATAGTGCATGCAAAAAAAAAAAAAAAGAAAAATTCGTAATTGCCCTTGGGGGCCCCATAGTGGCTGCAGGGCCCTAAGCAGGCGTTTAATTCACTTGTGCCTTGGCCAGCTCTGCTGTTCACGATGAATTTGAGTGTTTTATCCTCACATTCCAAACTGGCTGAACGTCTGTGGAATGTATAAATAGTATAATAATTACTTTTGTGTACTGTAATTTATTTGAAACATTTAGTAGAGTATTAATATTATAGCTCTGTGGGATTATCTTCTGACCTTTACATTTCCCTAAAATATTAGTTTATTGTTGAAAAGTTTTGTTTATGAGTGTTTTTTATAGACGTGTCAAAGATTCAAAGTCCTAATCACATTTGTCTATGTCTAGATAAAACCCTGGGAGTGCAGCATATCTACTAACCTTTATAAGGCTGCAAGGCTGCAGTACAATCACATGATTTAGAAAAGACCCACACAGGCTTTTTGTCATGACATCCCATGTGGTGTTTGTGTTCAAATATGGTCACTTTGGAGATATCTTGCCAGAGCATCAGCCCATTTGAATCATTCATCACGACCATTCCGGCTGCATCTGACGCTGCCATGGAGTGTTTTTACTGCATCACACCACATCACACCATATCACACCACTCATGAATATTTGTGCATGCAGCCTGCAAAGCCATACTGGTATTAACTGCTCGCCTGTTTCTGTGTCTGAGCCGCTTTCATAAACCCAGGACATCAGAATCAGACTTGGCAGCTTTCTGTTAGCTGCACATCTGGTCTTTCCAACAAATCTTGTCAATCTTAATAGCACATCTGGTAAAGTAATAACTACTTTATCATTGCAGACAAGGCTTGACACTCAAGGCAGGCATGAGACCAAGTGTCTGGCAACCACAGCCTGCTGTGAAGTGTAACCCAAGATCTGTAATTCAAATAGTAGTGTTTAGACTTCGATTATGTGTCAATATTAAGTGTGACAACCTCTTTCCTTCTAAATACATCAGTATTGACAGAAGGGAGCATAAATGGTTCACTTGATTTACATGCCTTTAGACTAGTTTTTCTCCAGCAGGGGGGGGGGGGGTCTTAGTTCCAATTTGCACCCTCATTAGACAACCTCTTGAACACAGATCAACAGCTGTGATGGAGCCCTACATGTCCTTGTAGCCAAATAGCCAAGCTGTTTCTTGCCTCATACTCCTTACAGGAGGTGTGTATGACTTCTGTCACCAATTTTCTTGTAATCTGATAACCCAAGTCATAGTTTAAGTATCATGAAGCCGTAATGCCCGCGTGGCCTACCGGCTCTGTAAACAAATGGATTGCTTATGGTGGAGGACACTTCAAAATTGTTCACCATGAAGGAAGAGATTCAGGTGCGTAAAGACTTATGGATTCAGGAGAGTTAGGCTATAGCTGTGTTTACATGTAGAGTTTTTTGTCTTTCCGATTGGAATCTTTCAGAATGAAAATTTTTAGGCTGCTGTTTACATGGAATATAACATTCTGATCTGGTGTGTACATGCGCCACTATATTTAGTCAGAATGGTCCGATATGTGCAGAATGTAATAATTAGACCCTGCTACATCATCAAATATGTTTAGCGACAGTATAATCAGTACAGTTCTTGCGACAGTTACAATGCTTTTATTAAAGCAGCAACAGGAAACACATGCGCTTCTTCAAAAAATGATAAAGAGGAGAAGGTGTAGAAAATGTCTGATTAATAATTTGAGTGTTTTGCAATATTCGTCTGTACTGCCCACGCCACTTACGAGCTCCTGAAAGCTGTGGATGAAAGTCTACAGCAAAGCACTATAAATTTCTGGGGAGAACCCTACTGTAAATGTTCTATTTTCTGTGTAGAGATGGAAATAGTAGAAGGATAGCAGAAGGAATCGGATCGATAAGCAAAATCGATAATGGAAATTCTTATCGATTCCCATCCTTACTCACACGAGAATATCAACTATAGTAACAATAACAACCACGGTGATTATTATGATGGAAACAATAACTAGAACCAGAACTGAGTAAACTGGACAAAGAAAGAAATTACAATGAAAAGAAAGAAATAAGTCCTGGTAAATGAGAGAAATATGAACGGAAAACACGAACACAATATGATAAACAATGACAGCAGGAATAATCCCAGTGCCAAATCCACACAACAGCAGTTTTTCACATGAATCTGCTGTGACAGAGTGACGCAAAGAGGACCCCGTCCAAGGACCAGGGGCCAGCAACTATTAAAATAGTTTAGATGAATACTTGAGTGTAATGGCCCCTACGGCCCCGATGTACAGGCTGCTACTGTTTTTAAGAGCACAAAAGATACTGGTGCAGCTGAGGGGCAAGAATCTAGACTCCCTTTGATCCATAGATGACCTGTGTGGAACACTGTAAACCCAGATTTTGATTCAACTCAAACAGATCAGTTTGTTTTACTTAAATGGGTCTAATTTATTGACATT
>JAQQZY010000005.1:1488659-1499365 GCA_030068375.1 Ostorhinchus rueppellii
TAGCTTTAAAAGTAATCAGTAAAATCTTAAAATCAATTCTAAAACACACAGGAAGCCAGTGGAGTGAAGCCAGGATAAGGCTGATGTGGTGTCTTCTGTTAAAACCAGTGAGAAGCCCAGCTGCTGCCTTCTGGACCAGTTGGAGGCAACTGAGTGTCCATATTCAGGGGTTTGGTCTTTCAAACACTACTAAGGTACCACCAATGCTGAAATAAAGTATGTGGACCAATGCTTTATTTCCATTAGGGTCAACTATTGTACTGGCCTTTTCTCTGGACTTCCTCAAAAAGAACATTTAAAGCTGCAGCCCGTTGGAATTTTATCAGGGACGAAGAGAACAAGGCACATTACTCAGTTTGGATGTCTTTACACTGGCTTCTAGTTAGTTACAGAGTAGATTATAATGTGCTGCTACTGGTTTACCCTGTCACTGAATGGTTTCCACTGAGAACACATCAGTAGTATGTTTAAAGAATATTAACTGTTAAGATCTGTTGGTACAGGTTAGCTAGTCAAGCCCAGACAAAACTATATATGGATTAAAAATGACATCTGACAAAACTGATTACTGATTCAGATCAAAAGGTGTAGGTAAAAAGGTTTAATGCTCTATCTTGCTCACTCATTCTCTGTACTTTACGTCACTTGGGTCGTCATCCAACACTATATTATGATCTTTTTTTGTTGCAACTTGTGTTTAAGGCACAGTGTGTCCTCATGGAAATATGGGAATTGAGCACAGGAAACAGCTGAAAACAACATAAATCACATGACTATTGAAGTACAAGTTGGCACGGTCCTCTGTGTGTTCCCAGTGGTGACCAGCAGGAGCCTTTCTGTTTGGAGTTTGTGTGTTCTTCTGTATCTGTGGGGCTTTTCTCCAGGGATTCCAGCTTCCTCCCACTTTACACAGATATGCACTTTAATGAGTAAATTCAGTCTAAATCACCATGAATGTGAGACTACATGACTGCTCCTCTGTATGTCAGCCCTGTAATGACCTGCCAATACATCCAGGGTGTACCCCACCCTTACCTGCTGATAGTCAGGCCAAGCTGTGACACCCCCATTACCCCCATGAGTGGTTCAGAAAATGAATAAATAAATTAATGAATGAAGTGCACACTGTGGTATGATTTGTTTATACAAGACTCAACAAGCTAACACTAAGAGGAAACTGACACCAGCAATTGATATAAACAGTTTCTAGCAAATTATTATAATTATTATAAATGTTTGCCTACAGGTGTCAGGTACTTGTATCCACGATGGTAAGGCTGGTGGTCATGTGACCATGCAGGCACAGCACTGGACTGTACTGTGTACGGTTAGAGGAAGCAGGGCTGGTTCTAGGCGTGGGCACAGGGGGGCAAAGTCCTCCCAAATGCTCCGACTGCTCCACCAAACCGATTTGCTTCATCACAAAATTAAAAACTGACATTTTGAAATTTTGCCCTTGTTGATCTGGCCAATTTCAAACATGCCACATCGAAACAATAAAAGTGTATTTAGATCTGATTGGTTAGTGTGACTATATAAGAAGTGATGCAGAGCAGAGATCAGAATGAGGCTACTTTGCACAATTATTTCACTCTGGGGATAGCTGGGTTTCAGTTAATGTTCAGATTTGATGTGATGCTTGCAGATTTTTCTGGCCGATGTTTCTTGGTAACTGTTGTGGTTATTTTATTTTCTGTCATATAGAATCCTTTTTGAGATGTAGCAGTTAACTAATTTGGCTGCCTGTTTCTGTTGGCATCTTTTTTTTTTTTTTTTGCCATTCTCTAACATACTGCACTGTAGCAGCATTTGCTCCAGGAAGTTGACCAACGCTTACTAACGACGTAGCAGCAGAGATGATTATTAACTTAAGTATCACTCATATACACACAAAACTGCTCTGCTAGCTCAGTCTGAGCTTGAAAACCAAGACATCTGTTGAAGAAAAAAAAGTTTTCCACAGGCAGATTTATTTACCCCGTCCGCAAACCTCACATATTTCTAAGCTAGTAGCCTAGCCCCCTGTTAGCGACTGATGGGAGAGCGTCTCCTGTAACATCAAGGCTGAGTTCTGATCCACTGCTGTCATTCAGCTTTTTGCCTCTGCCCAGGAGGCTGGACCCTTATTAACGGGGCTGTCTAGCATTAATTTAACAGCAGCCTAGTGATATAAGCCTATTCATTATATAAAGTTAATTTAATAAAATTAATGATACGTAAGTGTGCTGTCATAAGGGGGAGGGTTGTCTGTCCAATCAACAGCTTATACTGCCCCCCCCCCTTGTGTATGTGATGCCACATGCAGACATGGTGAATGGTAAATAAAGTTATATTTCTAAATTACTTGTCTATCTTGATGGTAGTCAAAACACTTTACATTCAGCTATTTGCACACAGACACACATTCAGGAACACTTTGGTATGGACAGGGGCCAGGGATCAGCTAACCTTTGGGTTTCTTCAGAGCCTCAGCAGCCTTTAAAGGTGAAGACACACCAACCCGATTTTTGGCGGTCAGACGTTGTTGGTCAGTCTGGTGAGGTTGGTGACTTGAGTCAGTTAGGTGTGTTCTCTGCAATCGGCCATCATTAATGCCGTCATCAGTCTTTTCCGCCTATTCAACATGTGTAATCAGCCACTACCTGACATTCAGTCAGAGCAATCTGATTGGTGGAGGAATAGCCCTTGACAAGTGCATCCGTGAATGGGAAGTTTTCATGTGAATACAGCTATGCCAAGGTACTTTGCATTATTATTGTTTTCTATAGTAGTCCGTTCACTATCATATGAGTACCAGTCAGTGTTGCCTGTGGATTTCATTCATTCCTTGAAGTGAACACTGTTAGCATTGTTAGCATAGTGTGTTTTCTCCTTAGTTTTTACCTGCAACATCTTTCTTCTACCACAAGAAGAAGCCTGAGAGCTGACAACACCCGTACCTTCTTATTACTAGCTATCTGTTCAACAAGTACAACAACAACAACCCTTCTTGACTACTCAACACCCTGTTGACAACAATGACTGATGACAGCGAGCTCTGTGTTTAGACAGATGCTCTGTCATTTTCCCATTTCATATCTTGCACAAAGGTAGAACGTACTCTGAAGCCGGTGATTGATTTGATGAGTTCTTTGCATTTTTTTTTTGACCATGTCGGGGAGACAGGAGGCGACTCATAGTCGGGCTACCGCTTCTGGTGACAGTCGGCAGTCAGGTTGGTGTGTCTTCACCTTAACTTTTAACTGGAACCAACAGCAAGGAAAGATACATGTGCTTTAAATATACTGACATTTTTAAACTCTATATGTGTCTCTATATGTCTACATGTTCTTTTATCATTTTAATAATCTATTATTATTCAGTTGTTCAAGCAGTGAGAGACATTATAAAACCAAACTATCCTTTCTTTTTCAGTCCTATCTATTACCCATAAATAGTGTTACCAGATATTCAGAACTTTATAATTATTGTAGCTGACTCCAGGGCAAACTGTCATGTATTCAGCAGAAATGTGATTGGATAATTTATTACAGATGGGGGCGGGGTCATTTTTCTCAAGTAAAAAAAGGCTTGGCTTATAGGGAACTTTTTCACACAAAGTCACAGAAGACAGTGTTTTTGTTGTCAGCAATATAAAGTCGGCAATTATTCAAAAAGGCTGGTCTTTACAGTCATACTTCCACTGAGGGTGTCAGTTTTAAATGTGGGTGTGCCGCAGGGTGTCTTGTCTTCTTAGAAAGTGTGTGTGTGTGCAGTAAAGTCTTTAGAGCACTGTAAAAACTACACATGTACAGACTTGTACAAACGATTTAAACACATGATGTAATATGACGTGTAGGTCATTAAAGAAAGGAGGATTTTTCCCAATAATGATATAAAGAGAGATGACGATAATGACGATGGCGGTGATAAACAGAGCAGAACGCTGCATTATTCATCCAGTTCTCTGGGGTGGAGCAATGGAGTGAGAGAAGACAGAAAATAGGTGAGAGGAGATGAAGAGGAGAGAGCAGGAGCGATGAGTAAAGAAAATCAGGAATCAAATATTAGATGGAAATGAAAAATGTTGAACAAAGAAGACAAAAAACAGAATTTTCTGAATTTATTAAAATGTATGTGTAATACTTTAAATGTATATTGTCATTATGAGCAAAAGTATGCAGCATAGAGTCAGTAAATACCCCCCAGTACCCCCCGAGGGAGTTCTGTAAATTTTCTAAATGCATTTTATTGTATTGTATCTGTAATGTATCTAGTTGCAGAAACAACAGAATTGGGGGAGAGAGGCATTTAACCCCTTGACGCCGATTGTCGGGAATTTGCATCAAACTACTTCCACTCCAAATGAATGGATTGAATTGACCATGTTGGCTTTGACCCCCTGATGCCTGAATTTCTTTTCATAATTGGAAATAAATTCAGGCGTCAAGGGGTTAATTGTCATGTATCTGTCAGGTGTTAGATATGGGCAGCTTGGGGTTTTTAGGGGGTCTATATTAAGAAACATAGTGTTTGGTAAGTGAACACAAAGCTGCTGATTAGACAAGATGTGGTTATTCCAGTGTTTCTGATGCGTTAGTTGTAGCTATTATAAATGTAGAGTTACTGCACTCCGATTGTTTATTTTATGTGTACATATCATATGATAACTCCAGCCCTCTGCTTTAATCATTATTATTATTATTATTATTAATAATAATAATAATAATAATAATAATAATAATAATAATAATAATAATAATAATAAACAAATCCTTCTTTAAAGGTTTGCTAAGATTCATGCTCATGTATTTACATTAAGTAGTAGTGATTGTTTTTTTTCTTCATTATCTTACTCCCTCTCTAAGAAAACAGCCACATACTGACAGCAAATGTCGTGACAAAAAAATGTAGTAAATGACAGTTGAAAACTCCAGTTCAAAGTCATCACTAGCTCTTTTGATGGGACACACGTGTATTTCCATTCAGTACAAGTCAGTACAAGGAGAACTAAAGGATCTGTATGACAGTTGTACTATGGTAAAATGCTGTTTGACAGACACTTCATGATCAGATTAGTGTAATGATGGAAGGTCATGTTGAAACCTCACACAGAGAGTTTGGTCAGGGTAGGGCTACCTGGAGCAGGAACACAAAAATGAAGTGCTGCATTTAATAACTTGTCAATAAAGTACATTTCAATGACCTCCAAGGACGTGATTTTACAGCATCAAACCTATTTGTAAAACACTTTTATCCATTTGTTTTGACATAATTGTTTATAAAATATTACTGCAGATTAGGGTTGCAAAATTCTGGGAATTTTCAAAGTTGGATACTTTCCATGGGAAGTAATCGGACTTTAGGGGAATTAACAGGAATTTATGGGAATAACTAAGAAATTTACAAAATTGAAGGTTGGCCTTCAACAGGGAACCTAAATATAGTTGGGGAAAATATATTGTAGCATAATCTTGACTAAAACAACCAGACTTATTGTAAATACATGCACACAGCACTGCTTACTGCAGGTCTATTGAGGCCACGCCCCCTGCATGCACTGTGCACTCCTCCATCACATGCACAGATGATTGCTTACACCCTGGAGGCCACACTGTTGAGCCCAAAGCATAAAACTATTGAAGCCACGCAGTTTCATAAAGTCAAGTAAGTTAGTTTTTTTTTTTTTTAATATAATATTATGGGGTAAATATATTTGATCTATAATGGTATCACTGTTTAACTTGCAAAAAATCAAATAAAAATGTATTAATACAGTAGTTAGCTAGCTGGTAAGTTAGGTGCTAAATGTAAGCTACTTTTCATTTCATTGACCATTTAAAGCAACACTAGATGTTTTTTCTACCATCAAACTATATTTTCCATGTCATTTTGGTGGTACAACTCACAATAGGTTAAATTACGCTTTGGTCGTCACTCTAGAGTGCCTCTGTGGCTTTCACTGGCACCGCGTAACTTCAGGACAAAAAACTAGAAAAACTACAAAATTAGACTGGACTGCTTTATGGCATATGTCACATCCCACGTTGACCTTGAAAAGACAAGGCAGGCAAACAAAGTTTCAGGTGACAGAAAGCTTTAAGTAGGATAATGGGCATGGCTGAAGCAGCAAGAAAAACAAAGATGGTAAGGGTATTAAGAGTCAAAGAAAAGAAAGCATCAAAGTGATAAAATAAAAGGCCGGACGAGGAGAGGACCACTGGCTTGAGCTAAAAGAGGAGGAGGGATGTCTCACTGATGGAGTTTGGGCTATGCCATTTGAGCGTTTATGTTTGCTTTTATAGAATAAAAGAAACGAGCCCCAGAGGATTGATCACTTCCAAAAGGATTTTAAAGACTGTAGTGTCATAACTTTTACCGAGACATGGAACCAAACAGAACCACAACTCTGAACTCGCTGGAACCCTGGTCTGACTGAACCGGGGGAATATTTCCAAAATTCCCAGCCTAACTTCCAATGGAAAGTTTCCAGAAAGTTTCTGGCAATTTTCTGCTCCTTTGCAACCCTACTGTAGATACATTTACATTTATTCATAAGTCAGTGAGTTGTAATGAATTAGAAGGGAGCTTTGGTAAATATGGAATGGATGAATGACAGCACCAAGAAAACTAGCATCTCAGTACTGGTATGGACCCATCACTGGCAGACACTGACAGCCCTTTAAGTTGTATAACACTTTGAAGGCCATGTGTGTACAGTATATGAGGCCCTCCCCGGTGACATTTTCAAAATAATAGACTATTGTGAAATCACTGGAATGGCTCTCCAGCCTCTGACGCAGATTTACATATAAGGACGGTCTGTTTGTCCTGTAATGACAAGTTTAATTGTAAGGAAGAGAACAGAGAAGGAATGTGCGATGACTGACAGGAAGCAAGTAATGCTTGTGGTTACACAGACCTTCTTCAAGTAAAACCTGCCACAAATGTTTGTACTGTGTAAATAGGATATGAAAAACTCAAAAACACTTCAGCTTTTGTTGAATAGCAGACATTTTTGGTCATACTGTTCACATAGTTTATCTTTAATGTATGTTTTCAAGTTTCATTTCCAACTATATATGACTACATTAAAAGTATAAGAATCAAAAACTAGAACAGCTTCCATACCTGCCAAATCTTAAATAAACGCTGGGAAAATCTGATCAAATACTGATATGTAACACGGCTCCTCTACTTCAGGCATTTGTCAAACAAAGATCCAGCTCTAAAATAATCCAAGAACCATGGGAGGAGATTGTGTTATTCACAGAAAAAACAAACATGCATTTAGCCAGTCGGCTTTTTCAATCACAGCATCAGAGAAGTAAACACAGACTGTTCCTTTACATTTCATGTTGTGGCTCATAAACAGCCAAACATGTGAACACTGACTATTTCTGTACCTTCCTCCTGCTGTTTTACTGTCTTAGGCTACATTCAGACTGCAGCTAAATGAGAGCCAGTCAAACCCAGGCCACTTTCATATGTGGTCCTAAATCCGATACATATCAGATATTTTGCAATGCAATGTCAGTCTGAACGGCCAGGTCGCATTTATCCCACCTTTACATCATTGAAATCCCCAGAGATGAGTGTCTTATCGTGAGAGTGTTACAGAAACGCAGTCACAGATATGTTTAAATGTTTTTCTTGTCATTTGAAATTTATGAATTAAGTCTGGCTCTGTTCTTATTTAATCTTCTACTTAAAATTATTTGACTGGTGCTGACTTCAGTTTTATGGCGCTTTTCCACTGCGAACCCTACACCACTCTACTCGGCACACTTCGGCTCGTCACGACTCTACCCACTTGTCGGACCGGCAGAGTTGTGTTTCCACTGCCAGCCGTTACTAGTCAGGACTAGTTGAAGTGGGTGGAGTTGGCGAAGTGGACACAGCTGTGCCGTTGTTTTCAGGCGACTAATAAAGTGTCACGCCGCGGTCAATAAAATAACAATGATGGAGGCACTGGATGCGGTACTGCTGCTGTTGTTTGCACTGTGGTTTATTGTCACTGAAAACGCCTAGACAGACGCAGGTCTGTCTGGGGTGATTATTTAAGATCCCAGAGCTTCGGCGCGCGTATAACACCATTTCCTCTGACCAATCAGTGGACAGCACTGTTCACGTCACGTTTTAGTGCCAGCTCAGCACGGCTAGACCCACCTCTGAAACAGGTGTAAAAAATCGTAACGGGTCCCAGGTCCAACCCCCAGTGGAAAAGGGCCTTAGAGGGGTAGAGTCGAACCGTGCCGAGTCGAGCCGTTACGAAAACGTGCAGTGGAAAAGGGTCATTAGAGAAACTTTATCAGTGCCACACACAAGATGTCTCCATATTTAATTCCGTAAACCATGGTCCAGTATTACGCCAGGGCCTCTTTTGCGAATGTGGGTCACTTCAGCGTCTCATTCAGTTCATACTGAGAACTGATAGAAGTCGCACTTAATTTGTAATATGAACAAGTACAGAAAAAAATCAGATTTCACTAAAAAATTAGAACTGGGCATCAAGACCTGTTGTGTGAACATAACCATAGTGTCTTATTATTCCTCCAAAGGGGTATTGTTTTTGGTTTGTTTGTTAACACTTTAGCAGCAAAACTACTGGTTCAATGAATACCAAATTGGGTTTATAGATTGCCAGTGACCCAGAATAGATGTGATTACATTTTGGGAAAGGTAAGTCAAAGTTACATTTTTTTAATGCTTTTTTTTTAATTCTTCTCATTTACTTATAATGGGAAACATATGTGCAAGTGTCAGGGTTTGTTGTGCCTGGCACCACTTGTTTATAAGTAGAATTGTTATATATAAGTAAGTAAAATGTATTTATGTAGCTCTTATCACAGAGAAAAAAACTCACCAAGTGTTTTACAGATTAAAGGACATAAGACAACAACACACAAAAAGTACAAGATGCAAAAATATAATATAGATATATAGTTTGGATTGGTGCCTGATATATTTCCTAACATTTTAATTAACTTTATTTTCCATGTTGTTTTTTTAATGTTTTTGATTATTTATGGCGTTGTCTTTCTTTTTTTTAGATTGTCTCTGTTTTTAGGCTGCCTTTTAGCATCAGACCAGGACAACAGATGAGAATTATGTCATTAGCTCAATTACAGTTTTTATTGATTAATCAGTTCTGTTCCTGCTCAAAAAAGCAATAAATACAAATAGAAAATATTCCAGTGTATAGCACAGAGCAAAGAATACACAGAAAAGGTGTACTGACATGAGTGATTGTCAGCCCTCCTCGTGCTGACATTCCCATGAGCGGACTCGGCCTTCAGGTCTTCAAAGTTGCCGCTCAGCTGCATCAGTCTGGATGTGTTGAGCAGCTGCCTGTGTGATGTGGAACAGGGCGTTACTAAAGGAGCACTTGTGCTAAGTAAACCTCCCTTAAGTAAATAAAGGTTAATTTAATGTCATGCAGACACACACAAACTGTTCATATCATTTTAAAGCATGATTCTACTTTACTCCTGGAAAAACACCTGACAAATATGGCTAATATCTATAACTGGGAGCGTGTTTGATCAACAAACGCCTTCCGTTTTGTTGTATTCCCCTATCAGTTTTTCAGAATATTCTGGTGAATGCTCTTGTGGTTTAACCCCATACCAGTCAACTCTGTACACTGGTTTCCTACTGAAGGTGTTTCCCTGCCTTTCACCCAGATTGTGTTTGGTGATTCATAGTTGTTTGATAATCAGATAAAGAAAGCCTGAACAGCTGTGCATCTTTAAAATACAATCTCTCATTGATATGTTTTACAGCATTAGCAGCATTAATGACATATCCATCTAGTATTTGATACTCTAAAACTTTAACATCTCCTTTTTATGGAGCTTGAATTATTCCTCTCAAAAGACATGTTATAAGAACAAAATGCATGTGTTATACTTCATGTGAACAGTAACATTTTCTAGTGTTTAATAAACTCAGAAATGATTTTGTGGTGCCCGAGAAGGTTCATTTGAACAGTACAGCAGGGATTTGGCTGAACTGAGTCCTTGAAAGATGTTGAATTGAAGCTACTTTTAGACAGTAACGATCTGAACTGAAAACGCAAAAATGGCGTTGTGTTCTGACTTTTAATTCCAGATTTAGACCTGCATTTTGGTGGAAACTCTGCATGCAGGCAGACATGCAAAAGTATGTGAAATTTCCTATTTATTAATGTAGTATGCATGCCAAGGTCTCATCCACAGCTGTCTGGTTCACCTCTGCTGTATTGGTGCATCAGTAATTTGCTGGACAAGAAGGTCCTGGGTTTGATTCCAACACCTGTTGCTGGTGGGACCTTTCTGTGTGGGGTTTGCATGTTCTCCCTGTGTCTGCATGGGTTCTCTCCGGGTAGTCGAACTTCCTCCCACCATCCAAACACATGCACTGATTGCCCATAGGTGTGAATGTGAGAGGGATTGTTTGTCTCTATATGTCAGTCCTGTGATGAACTGGTGACATGCCCAGGGTGTACCCCACCTTCACCCATAAGTAGCTTGGATAGATTCCAAGCAACCCTTGTGAATCTAGTTAAGATAAAGGGGGTCCAGAAGATGAATAAATGAATGAACAAGAGCGCTCAGTGAGCGCAAACCTCTGCTTAGGTTATGACATCATAACGTCAAAACCACTATCTGGATCGTGACCAAAAGTTAATGGGAACATCCTTGGGGGATTCTCTATCACTGGTGAAAATTTCAAGAAAATCCGTC
>JAQQZY010000005.1:1499465-1515925 GCA_030068375.1 Ostorhinchus rueppellii
AAAAGTCAGAGGCAGCAAGGAAAGGACAGAGCAGACTTAAAGAGACACCAACCCTATTACCAGAGGATAGGACCCAGGACCAAGAGACATATATGACACTAGTTATCGCTTTCACACCAAGGAGATCTGGCAATGTTCAGGGAAATACCATTACATCCCCAAAACTCAGTGTTGGAGATATAAACATATAATGTTCAGTTCATTACATCACATCAACATTGACCAATAATGTAATTATGTACTGTATCGTGCAAAGATCTCAGGCTACTTTCAGTTTTGTTGTTTTGTAGGGTTGAAATGAGAAAAATGTATTTCTCATTCTTCAGATTTAATGACAAAATACAGGACACGTGCACAGCCTTAAAAGACATTCAAAAACTGAACTAAAGTTCAAGATGATCACTTTGTCAGATCTAACCATTTCTAGGTAAATGTTTGAGTAAAATGAACATTTGTGTTTTCGTCTCTAAACTACTGACAACATTTCTCCAAAATTCCACATATAAATATTGTTATTTAGAGCGTGTATTTGCAGAACACGACACAGGGTAAAATAACAAAAAGACACAGTATTTTCAGACCGCAAATAAAAGCAGTTCATATTCATTTGCAAACAACACAAACTAATGTTGTTATGGGAAAAGTTCCCACATCAGTATTTGTTGGAATAACCCTGGTTTTTCAGTGACAGCTTTCATGTGTCTTTTCTCTCCACCATTACTGTTGGATGACTTTATGCAGCTCCTGGTGTACATAGAAATTCTAGAAGCTCAGACATGTTCCATGGTTTGGACCATCCATGTTCCTCCAGAAGTTTTCAAAGTGGGTTCAGGTCTGCAGATTGTTCTGGTCATGACAGGGTCTTCAGCTGGTGGTCCATCATCCACACCTTTATGGACAGAAGAACCAGTCCGCAGAGTTTGGGACATTGTCAGAGCAGAAGTCCAGGAGTTTTCAAGAGTTATGTTTTTATTCCAATTACTTTTGTGTTTCTAATTGAACTGTTTTTGTCTATTATAAGAAGATAGTGATGGCCATAGTAGTGGTGTTTATACTTCTCCTTCTTCAATAAGACATGGATCAGGTGTTTATTCAGTAGAATAAGGTGTGTTTGTGTTGGAATTCAACAGACACTGGAATAGAACGGCTGTCATACATGCACATAGGCCGATTTCAGAGGAAACTGCAGTGGTCTTTGATTTTTTTTCCAGAGCTGTTTATCCATTGTTATTACTTTACTAAACCAGAAAATCTAATGTTAGCCCAGGACTTTGCACAGTGCTGTATTTCATTATTTTCATAAACTTTCCATAAACCTTTTCAGAATATCCTGGTACTAGACATGGAATGTTACCATAGTAACTGCATACAACTAGTAATTATGTATAACATAGCTTCTTTTTTTTGTGCACCAGAAAATTGCACTATTTCCCCTGTTTTGTACAGTAACTAGACTATATATTAAATTAAATTCATTCAATGTTGGATTAATTTCCTTTAAAGATAAGAAAGCCCGTATTTTAATGGCATGAAATCCAACTGTACAAAGTATTTTTTCATTAAAACCCTTTACCCCCTTAATGGAAACTAGGTGTATTATTACAATAATGATTAGGATCCATAGATTTATTAGCCTTTAATAATTGCTAGTTATGACTGTTAGTATAAGATTTTGAACCCAAATCGAGCAAGGGTTCACTGTCAACACCAGGTGTGAAAAAGGGGGCTCTGTGTTATCAGTCTACTCTCAGGGACATATCAGTGATGCTGAGATCAGGCGAGTCAGATCAAAACAAACTCAGTTCAGAAATACTGCCATGTAGACACATTTTACGAGTTTACTAAAACAAGACAAAGAGCTGGGCTTATATTGGGTTCAGGTTCAGAAAGGGGGCTTGGTTTGGATTTTCACACTTAGTAATGTTCAATAAACTGAGCTGACATCACAAAGAGAAGAGAAGGTTCATGATAGTTCATGATAATGCAAGATATTCAACACTGTAATGGATTGAAGTACAGTACCTCCTCTGATTTACTTCACTTCTTGAAAAGTCTTTCTGTTATATATGTTGTCTAGTTTTACTGTATGGACTTACATCTGTGCTTTATTCACAGCCAAGAGGACAATATTCCTTTGTGCTCTGCCCAACCTGACTCCAGTATTTGTGTAGGTGTTTTTCTTCCAATGCTTCTCAGAACATCTCATACTTTCTAAGATGTTCAAATACTGAGCGTCAGTCTGCATCTGCAGCCAATTAAAGTGGATAAACCAGAAAACTATGTGATGGATATACTGTATCTGTGTCCATCGGGTCACAGTGGAATTTGGATGTGGTGGGTGGGACAGAGCTACAGGAAGAACCATGTTGTTTGTTCACAGCAGAAATGTGGAGCATAGTATAAAGTAAAAGACCATTAAACTTTGGGATTGGTACAAAACCTGGAATTTGTACAAAAATAGGCACAAGAAAAAGATTAAATGACTGTTTTATCAGTTTGACAGTTGTGGTGATGATTTAAAGAACCCGCTGACAGTTGTTTTTGGCAAAGACACTATTTTTCTTTCATATTTTATCTCATCTTTGAGCTTTTCTCAGGTAAAGGTACTTCTTAGTTCTTCCTCGGGTTTTGTCGTTTGGGGATAATTTCTCCTCTGTTTTCCCATTATCATTATCTGCCTGCGCTGATCCTTCAACTTTCTCACTGTTAGACACAAGAGGTGGTGGAAAACTATTAATCTTTTAAAACTATCAAAAATTCACCAATAGGTCACATGCACAAGCATCACATTGCTAAGTTTTGTCGTATAGCGACACCTAGAAGTTTTTGTCCAATGCATTGCACATTTACACCTTTAAACCCTAAGCCTAAAATGGTCCAACGGGAATTTTTTTTTTTTTTTTAATTTAAAAAGGTAAAAAAAAAAAAAAAAAAAAAAAATACTGTGAGTGAGTCAGTTTGCCCATTTTTCCAGTGTACTTTTTTTCGCTGGACTGAAACATGCTAGAGACTTGATACACAGAGAGTCACCAGCTCACTATCATTTATATGAAAGAAAACACACAACTCTACTTATACCTGTAATTTTAATAAACGAAGATGATCTATTACACTTTCAATAGTGACTTCTTTTTCCAATATGAGTGGCAAATTTAACTTCATCTCCTCTCCTTATCTTTGTAGAAGTAGAGTTGCGAACTTCCTTTACTCCCTCCTTCTTTCAGTCTGTTCTTCTGTGCGTTTGAGCATAAGTTTGTGTTTGCCCAGTGACAGCGATCCTTGGCCTGGGGCTGAATAGGACAAGGAAGCGAAGTAAAGAAGGAAGAGGAGGAGATGTGGAAAGGGAAAAGGAAAGCAAAAAGGAAGATACAGGGTGGAATGGAAGAGGAAGAAAAGGAAAGACAAAGAAGATAAAAGACATCAGGGAAAGAAAAAGAGTAGAGAGTGTGTAAAGTGAGGTGATAAAAAAGCTAAGTAAACAGGTGAGGCAAGGACAGAGGCAGAGGGAGGGGGGAGAGCAGCTTTTACTCCTAACTGGATCAGATTTCCAGCCAGTTTCATGGGTCATGGCTTGGCTTTTTCGCTCACTTTTGAACACATATATGCACATAAAACACACACAGCGGCGCGCAAAGTGGTGCTTGCTTCATGAATAGACAAATCCACAGTTTCACAGGTGGTTTCTGAAGACTAGAAACAGAAGCTGCTCGAGAAACATTGGTGAGATTTACTCAATTCACTTTTAAAAGGCACAATTACAGGAAACAAAGGTAAGATACAGACATATACAACCTGCTCAGTTACTATTTTCCCAGTGAGAGGTTTGTGACTTCTCCCTCAGGGCCTCTCGATTCCTCGGCTCAGTTGTTGGCTCAGTCTCATATTTACACTCATCCAACACACACACACATTCACACACTCTCCCTCACACACTGCCTTTATCTCTCTATCTCTGTCTTTCTTTTGCTTACACACACATGCTCTCGCTTACATGAGCAACATTTAATCTGCACTGTTGTTTACCCACAACCTCTCATCAAAGAGAACCAATATATTCCTCCACTGGTGTTTGTATGTCGACCATGTACTTACAACAAAGGGAAACACAAGTACAACTTTTTATTAAGTCAGTGTACATGTTAATAACAGGCATAGATTTAAAAAAAAGAATAGATCTGCACACTTACAACATGGGATTTCTGTAGCTTGTAGGTTTGTTCTTAAACAGTGTCTATTATCTTTTTGTTCCAGTCGTTTAACTCAGATCGGACACTGTGTGATATTCAGAGCCAGACACTCAAGCGTTGAAACAGACAAGGATGTAGTTCATGTTCTTCAAGTAAAAGACACTTTTATAGGCTACAAAAACAAATAGTTTGGGGGTCATATCCATGACATTTTTAGTTCAGGGGTCACATACAGCCCGATCTGATCTCAAGTGGGCCAGACCAGTAAAACAAGAATTGAATAGAATAGAATAGAATAGAATAGAATAGAATAGAATAGAATAGAATAGAATCATGTTTGCTGTCACTGTTACAGAACAATGCAAATCCGATGGCAGCTCTGTTCTATTTAGCAGCAGATTCTTGAAGTAAAATGACATTATGAAATTGTGTACGTTAACAAACTATCCTTTTAAATGAAATGTGTATAACCTGGACAGCCATGAGCAACCTGAAGTTTATAAAAGAAAAATAAATGAATTTTAACAATCCTATGCCTCAGTTCATCATATACACACACAACATGTATATCACAGTGGATCTACAAATGAATAAAACCTTTGGTAACAGACATCTGGAACTGAAAAACATATAAACTTTAGGATCAAAGTCAAGTTACAGTGACTCTCTTGACTCTAAATGCTGCCTATGTAATTTTTGCTGTTCATAAATCCATCCCATGGGCCAGATTGGACCTGTTAGTGGCTGGTTTTGGCCTGTGGGCCATATGTTTGACTGTCCTGTTCTAAGAGTGACTAAGGCCCAGTGACTGAAAGTTCACCTGATGATGATGGTTTGCTGCTTATTTCAGTGTCCAGGGCCGCTGGCCAAGAATGCCATGGTTTAACATATAATTTTATGGTCGTTATCTCGTGATAAATTAATTAAGTCATTATCTCGACATAACAAGGATGAAGGAACTGGATAGATGTTAGTTGGTAACTTGGTCAAACTCTCATCTGTTCAGACTAACATATAGCCCCTTGAACCTTAAACACCCTGTAAACAAATGAACGGAACTTGTAGCTACTGTAACTTACCAGTAGTTTGTTGTTGAATGTGTGCTCTGCTCTGTACAGCACGCCAGCAACAACTGTTAACGGCAGTGCCGTGGAGGAAATGGTACCTGTTAGCATCTTCTGTTACGAAATAATGAAAGACATTAATTTGTTACCTCAAGAAAAAAAATGTTGTTATCTCGGGATAACAAACTTGGTTTTCTTGAAATAACGACCATAAAATAATATGTTAAATCCACGGCCGTTCTCGGCTTCCATATATGCACGCCTGTAGAATCTACATTTTTGGAATATTTAGATGGGTTTGTATGTATAATATTCTGATTAAGTATAGAATCATTTGTATAAACCTACATCACAGACTTCCATGGCAGTAAAGGCAGCTGTTTAAGGTGGCCTCTCTGCTTCTGTCAGACTGACTGTTAATAGCTAATTACTTCCTTCCACTTGTATTTTGTTTCACTTTGTATTTGTTATGTATTTCTGGTTTTTTTTTCTGCAGCCACTTTGTTTTCTGTTCTTTCTCTTTTCTTTATTTCCTCTTTTTTCAAAATCAAATGTAATTACATTCAGTTAAATAAATGCAGTAGCTAATCAGAGCTACAAAGAGAAAAAATGTCAGGTTTAAGAAAAGTTACCAAGGTTTGAAAAATATTATCAAAGATGTGATGTATATAAGCTAAAGAACTTGCTGGATGGATTTGGATGATAAATTACATTACATTTCAACAAAATCGAGGTACTGATTATATTTGCAACACATTAAATTTCAAAACAAAGGTACAAGACTTCCTGTTATTATTGTGAGTCAAGCTTTATTTGCAGTGGATTAATGTTACCTGTGGATCTCAGGTAGAAAAGTGAAATGCTTTAACTTCTTGCAGAGGTCATATGTGATCTTTATACCATGTGAATATGCCATGTCTGAAATTTGTAAAGTAAAAGTCCCACAACGAATTACCCTGGTCTACAAGTAAAATACATCTGGAATAAAAGTAGTGAAAATTTACCAAGTTTGAGTCACTTTTAAAGAAAAACATACGTCAAAATGCTGGTTGGGTGTAGCGTCCAAAATACAGATTTGGGCCAAAATGTGACATTGTGAGAATAATTGTGAGAATGGGTTTTACACAAAAGGAATGTTTGTGTCAGAGCTACCAGGTCTACTTCAAAACATTGTCTACACTTTACAATACATTCACTTTACAGGTTTTTTCTTGTGGTAGGTCTATTGCATAAATGTAAATAAACCAATATCCAATCCAATTTTAAAACAACCACAGTGGACCAAAGTGCTGTACAGAAACACAATACAAATTCATAAAAGCATTAAAAAAAAATCAAATAAATAAAACAAGTTAAAATATAAAACAGAACAAAATATCAACATTGCAGGAGTTAAAAGGCCAAGGACAACAGGTGGGTGTATATTAACACTTTATTATATATATTGAAAACATCAGCTCACTAACACTGTTGTCACTTGTTTTCCAATTAATCTTATTAAAGTATGTATGATTTAGGAGATTTAATCTCAGAGGCAAAAGATTTCTAAACTGAACTGTATACTACTACTGTGATTTCAGTGAACACAGAAGGTCAGGGTAAGTCACATGTACATTGAGGTCTCTGTGATTTGTAATATTTTTTTTGTTTCCTCTGCTCATTTACTGAAAGAACAAAATTAAGTGTGAAATCTCACAAGCCGCTGAGATGGATGACATGCATGGTAACAAAAGTAAGGAGCTTTTTTTTTTTTATCTTTCATCAGGCTCAGGGGGATAATGTCAGTAAATGCTCTCAAAGGTCAGACTTCAATCATCCTGTTTGGCAGTCGGGCACCATGCACCACCTTCATAAACTCTTTTGTCATGTCACATGATGTCTGATTGCTTTACAATATGGAAATGCTTTTGTAGGGTTAGAATCAGTTCAAACTGGTTAATAAAGTCATGTAGGAACAAGAATGAAATGAGTAACCACAGATCAGTAAATGATGTAATAACTTGACATTTAGTAAAGCAAGTTGTCCCACTTGAAAATGTAACTGGCAGGATGTTTTGTTTTATTTGTATCCCTCTGTTTTTCATTTACATCCACATTGCATGTTATCCAAGCCAAGTCCAATAACACACATCACAAACCCTAAAATGTAAGACCATGTAGAAACGAGAGAGAACAGAGATGGGGGAGGGAAGGATGGAAGGAAGGAGGAGACATCAATAGAGGGAGGGAATGGGGGAGGAGGACAGGGAGCAGGTGGAGGAAAAGAGGAGGAGGAGGGAAAGAGGAGGGTAATTCAAGGCCGCAGGTTTAGTTTACCTGTCGTGGCAGCCAGACGGCAGGAGAGCTGCTGCATTAGATCCCACTGCCAGATACGAGAGAAAGAAGGAAGGAGAGAGAGAGTGTGTGTGTGTACGAGAGTGTACAAGAGCAGAAGAGAGTTGTCGGGTTAGATTGCCCAGTCCGATAAGTCTGCAGTTCCCATATGGGAGTAGGAAAGTAACAGGTAACACTAGAATAAGTGGTCCTCCTGGAATAAATAAAAGCTTCTCTTCAATGAATAGGAAGGAGAATTGGGAAGGCAATTGAAACGTTTACAGAGCTGAGGGGAGCTGCCGAGTGAGTTTTATATGCAAAGTAAAAGTCAAATATAACACCTTATTCATATTAAATCCAACCCCAGTGATTTACATTTATTAAAGAACAGTAAAAATAAAACATCAAAATTATCCAACTTTTTTAGTTGCATTCCATGGCATTTGGGTTTTATTTTGCTGGAATATGTTGACATCTCCAAGGTCCTAGTCATAGGTGAAGGTCCTAAAATATACAATAATATATGGAAGGATATGAAACTTTTTCAACACCTCAAACCTTTGAGATGCAGCAAAGCTACAGTGGTTCCACTATATAAAGAATTAAAATGATCACTGTGCCCCATCTTTCCTTTTTGGGTCACTTCATTGTTTTTTGTAGATAATGGAGAGCTTTATTTCTCTGCAATTTTGTTTCATGTTTATTGAGTTCAGTTGATACAAAGGTGGGGATTTGAAAAACATCAATATTGACAGGGAAAGAACTAAACTGTAGATACATTCTGATAAATACAGAGAGCTGTGATTGGCTCATAAAATAACTGCAAAGTAGGCAGATAAATAGAAACTTTCCCATAGTCTTATTTTTCTTTCCGTATCACACATGACACTCATGATCACACTCAGTCCTGGTCATTGGGAAAAGTACTGTTTAGATTCACATTCACAGAATTCATCTAAAATTACACAAGAGTTATGTGGATTCTCATATGATTGTCCCAGCTGAGCTCACACTGAAAAGTAAGGACATTTTATTTTTGATTTATATAGCACTTTTCACGGAAAAAAAAAATCCAAAAGTGCTTTAGAGTTTAAAAACCACAGTAGTCTGACCATAGCCCTGGTGTCTGAATAGTGGAAGGATCATTTGTCAGTGCTAAAAGTGTGTAGTTTTAGTTCTTTCAGCAGTCACTGACAAACAAGAAAAGTTTGTTCAGGTGGGTTTTACCGCTCGACTGCTCAGCTATTTGACAGCTCAATCCACAGGAGACTTCTGATTGGTTAGTTCATCTTTTTAGGTAGTCTGGTTATTTTTTTCAGGAAATGGGCCGTGGCAGATTCTTATTCAGCTCAACGGGTCGCTGACATATGCCCCTGACAGCAAATAATGTTAAGATGACAAATCCCCGTGGATGTAACCACAACGCAAATGTGGTGTCTTGACTCTGTATTTTAGGCAAAATCATTCCATCATTAAGCCTAAAACTGGCAAGATGCTACAAATTTCCCCCCTGCATTTTCCTAAGACATCATACATCACCTGTCATCGGAGAAAACAGATCGTAAATGTTTAATGTAGATGTAATTCCTAATGTGGAGCCAAGGCTGAAAGGAAAAGGACTTTTAATCCAGTGACTCACCAGCATTAAATCTCATCAGAGGTCACTGTGTGAACATTAGGAAGCTTAGAGTTGTGAAACCATCCTGTTGCCCCACATTGCTATTAACTGCATCCGTGTATATAAACAACATAAACATACAGCAGTGGCGTTTTACTCATTGACACTGTGTCTGATTAAGCAACAGGTCATAAACCACACAGTGAGAACGGGGGAACATACAATAGAGAGGAAGAGGGTGTTGCCTGTTCAGAATAATGTGGGAATTTAGGGTGACAAAACAGTTGGCAATCAAAAGTAGAGGTAAATGCAGACAGGAAGGGTGTAATGCATGAAGACAAAGTATGTTGTATTGTCATGGTCGTTAAGGAAAGACAGGGAGGGAATTATAAAATGTCCTCACCCACCGTCCTGACAATGTGTCAATTCTTATTTTAACTTATTACATATAGTCTTTAGTGGGTGCTCAGTCTACTTTAACTTCCTCTGCAGTAAATTATATATCTTAAGCGTCATCTATATTATAAAAGGTCTGTGTGTCTCTGGCATCACACAAAATCCAGAAAGAGCTGACTGCTGTTGTTTGGCACACTTATGTATTTTTGATCAAGGTAGTCACTAATGAAAACAGCAAGGTAATAGGACCAATATTTTAGGAGATATTAGTAATTTTGGAACACAGTAGCCTTAAAAATGCCCAGAATCATAGAATCATCAATGAAACACTTTACCTAGCAACAGGTAAACAAAAATCACATTGCTATGGTATCAAATTTCATGTGCAGAAACAAACATGCCAGCTGAGAGGTCATTCAACTGAAAATGCCAGTGGAATTTACAAAGAAAGCAAATTGTATTGTATCAGAAAGCACAAGTATAAGCATATATTTTCAAATAGAAAATGTGGGACTCCTAAAACAGGCTGTTAAAATAAAAAAAAAGTTCTAATTTCACAAAACAGTCACTGGAGAAGTGTATAGATGACACACTCCTCCTGAGAAGACTAGAAAAAAGTTTGTTATAAATAACACTTGTGCACAAGCGCACATAAAGCACCTGTTTGTTTTTCCCTTTGGCAGAGTGTTACTGCAGGGTGAGTGATGCTGGCCATCTGGGGTCTGTTTGTGAGGTGTGGCTGGGTGGAGCATCCCCCTAAGGGCAGCGTGAGATGTACTTCGGTTAAAAAAAGCTTCACTAACGTCGCTCATGTAAAATTTATGTTGCAGAGGACGCTGTCAGTTTAGTGCACAAATTAGTGCTGTGAATGAAGAAACCAGAAAACATTCAAATTGATGTCAAGCAGTTAGTTGTGAAAAGGTCAAATGTCACATTATCAGTATAATTTGAAGTTTTTAATTGTTGTGCTCCTGTTTTCAAGGCAATGACTGCTATTACTTTATACATGTTTGTGCCTGCCAACGAGTTATCAGTAATCACACAGTACTGCATCAGACATGCGCAGCAACTGAAAAATAATATTAGAATTACTTAATAATCAGTCAGTAAATCAGTGCAAACAGTGAACAACATAAATATCGCCAAGCAATAACAATCCACCTTTATTAGTAATTGACTGGAAATGAGACAATGCCTCAGTTCGAGCACATCCTGTCATCACATCATAACAGAAAACCACATCATGTAGGATAACAGCAGCCAAAATATACAAAGAAGCAAATCTACAAACATGTTATTTTTTACTTCAAATACTCTGACAGGATAAACCACAGGAAACTGTAGGTAAGGTGGCTGTCATCTAAGAAAAGCTCACAACTGTGCAAGTTTCTAGATAAAGAAAACTACCGATACTTAAATAAAGAAAAGGGGGAGATAAACAGACAGGCTTCCATTGTGTACGTGTCTTTCAGTTTCTTCTTCCCATGGCAGTGTGGGTTTTCACCTGCTGGAGGGTCAGGGAGAACAGGAAGTGTCCTGTCGGTATAGAAGGGTCACAGGGTTGAAGTTAACGCCCTGGTTGTGTTATTGCTGAGGCATTGCTAATGCATTTATCTGCTTTGACATAAGCAGTACCAACAGCTGAAGTATTAATGAACTAGTTCATTTGTCTTCGTCACAAAGCACTCATGGCATTTCTGTTCCACAGAAATTATTCAACTAGTGTACCGGGACATCAAAGTCTTTTTATAATTTACTTAAACAAATCTGTAGAGCACATCTAATACACTTTTGAAGAGGTCACTCAGAGTACACAGCTCTGCAATACAAAAAGAATGTTGTACACGGCAATGATAGAAAATGTGACCATTTTTTATGAATCTGCACCAGAATTTAAATATTAATTCATTCTTGGCTCTTACGCTGCCTTTCAACTATATGGCATGAAAATAAAAGCAGCAGTTTTTGCTTGGCCCAGCCAACAAACAGACTGAGAAACTAGAGCGATCACATAATCACTTTGGCGGATGTAGACACAGTGTATCTGTTGACAGAACAATTATTTTGTCATATTTCATTCATCTGTTGGCACCACATCACATCCAAAACCAGAAACAGAATGCACACTATTCAACTTCAGTCTGTTTGTTTTGCAGTGCCATGCACACTTAAATGAAAACAGCATGATTAATTATCATCTGACAACTATGAACTACCTTGGGAAAAAACGGTAAACTGGCAGCTGGTAGCTCAATATGTACGCCCATGTATCTCAGGAATTTCTCGATCAAAATTGCATCATTAGTCAGAGGCAGTTTAACAGAAGTTGAATAATATTTGTGTAGTTGAGTCACTGTAGAGTGAATCACTGTGTTTGTGTCACATGTTAGCATTTACTTTAATTACAATAAATATATATTAAATGTATTTGAGTTCCATACAATTAAGTATTACCCAATCACACTGGCAAATGAAAGAGACAGCTAATATTTACTCGACTATGACTTGAAAACACATGTAGTAACAACTGGATGTGGTGTAAATATGCACACATGGAGGTTACTGGCATGGTTCTTTCATTTCTACTGTGTGAATCATCCCACCAACTGCTGGTTGTTTCAGACAATTTTATTTAATGACTTACAATATGTAGATGTTTTGTTCTGGGGTTGCAATAGCAGAAAGAGTGACATATGCACGTAACATAACAGATGTAACATATCTATCTGCTGAGGAAATTGAGCTTTTTAATGTATTTGAACCCATTTTATGTGTCTTTTATCATTCTTTTATCGAGAGTCTTTTAACCTTGGTTTCATGGGTTGCCAGGGGAAAAAAAAACAAAAAAAACATTTGTTCGGCATCATTAAAATTTGTGCTAGGATCATGGGTGTGCAGACTTCTGAGTTACACTCTCTGTGGAGCAGGCAGGCACACTAGAAAGCAAAGAGCATCATTGCTCAACCTGACCACGTGCTCAAAAACAGTTTTTTGTTGATGCCCGCTGGGAGGTGCTATCTAGCTCCCAGCGGGAAAACAAACAGCTATGCAAATTCTTTTATTCCTTCTGCCATCAGGTTTTTAAATGCCAGTGAGAGTGCATAATGCATAGTGTAGGGTATACTATGTATTTACATGTGTTTTATTTTTAGGTTTTAAATGTATTTGATTTATCTGTTGCTACTGTTGCACTGTGTCACTGCTGCAGTTTACGGCTGGACCCTTTAGCTATCCCTTCACTGACAGGTCTGAGTGTATTGTAGAATGTGTGTCTAATGTCTTGTCCTGCTGCGATCCCATGTCTGCTGACTGAATTGCAATATTTAACATTTTTTGTAAACAGAATCAGCATCTCCTCTTCACTCAGCAGTGGTAGAACGAGGATAAGACTGTATTAAGAGCGCGACTCCTAATAAAAATCAGTGAAATAGAAAAATAGAGTATTTCTTGATTTTGTCATAACGGTAATACAGAGCCATATAAAGATGTGATCACATGGTTCATGTAAGCCTGAACAGTTCCGAACCAACCAAGCGCTGTCATGTTCTTCTATGGGAGAAACAGCAGTGAGCATGGTAAATCTCAAACTAAAGCACACTCAACCGTTCTGTCACTCCTGTATGTACTGTTGTGTGTCATACTTTTGAGTCGTGGGGTTGACCACTGAAAGGACTGACTTTATTACTATGAAAACTTGAATTTTGTAGGGAAAGCTTGGTGTTAGCTTGGGTAGGCTACGTACGTGAATGCTAACTTTACAAGTTAATTCATTCGGTAACTGAACTGTTCTCATAAAGAGATTGACAATTTACCATTTTTAAGTTTTACTATTCTAGAACTGTGGTACAAACCGAAAACAGTGGTTAGCTGTGTAGCTGTGTGTCTGCCAAGCTCTGCTCTCCTCATAACACACACAATAATTAATTAGATTAACCAGCGGATAGCATAGCAGCTAACTTAGCACTGTGAGCATTATTATGGATGCTAAACACTTTAAAAACTCAATATTAGCAAACTCAAAACTCAATTTTCATAGGATGAGTCAGATCTTATAAACACCAAGTTACAGAAGTTTAGGCTCTAACTTAACTGAAACTGATGAATAATAACTAATGAAGTTTTATTGTCAGAGCTCAGCTCTACAGCAACTCTCCTACTAATTAGTATAACCTCAGCTGACAAAATTAACCAAACATCACCAGGTTCAGCTAAACAACTAAAATAAAACCTACAGATAAGAAAACAGAAAACAGAATTTACAACATAAATGTCCACTAATATATGAAATACACTTGATAATTTGAAAGATTATGATATTTTATTAACTTAGTGCTCAATGCTACAGTCAGTGTTGGAACTATCAGCCCCTCCATAACTCGGACGTAGGTCCATTACATCGCCTACTCTTTTTAGTTTTGTTAATATTGGGAATTGTGAAAAGTGTTATTGGTGGTTTTGAATATATTTGATATAGGTCATCCACTGAAGGTGAAAGTCATGTTTTAGTAGTTATCTGATGAGGAATATTTTTTTGTGTTCTGTTGTTTTGTTTTTCCATGTTCCCCATTAGGGATTCCCACCTTACTGTAGTCAGGGGATTTGCATGCCTTCTGTGAGCCTAACAGCTACACCAGCAGAAGCTTGGTCTTCAGATGGGACACCCAAGTTGGACAGGTCTCAGGGGAGAGGCCAGACAAAGTGCAATCCAATAGTCCCAGGCCCCTTCTCGCCTCCACAACCTTTGCATTTCTGTTTGCCCTCTCATATATGCCTGTATAGAACCGGCCCTGCTTATAATGTCTATTTCCTGGCTACCATCCCGAGTTCATTTGGTGTCATTTTCATTCACTAGGTGGTGTTTTGTGTGTTATTCTGCCACTATCAGGTCCATGTAGCTCAAACTAAGTTCATATTGATTGTTTAACAATTCTCTTTCTTCATGCCACTACCTTGAGTTTACATGATGCCATATTTTGACACCAGGTGGTGTGTATGTTTTCCAAATGGTTGGGGCATGCAGGTTTGGACATGTTTGGTAATGTTCTAAAAATATCAAATGAACAGTTATGGGTATTTCTATACAATGTCACATTTCATATTAAATCTATCCACAATCTGCTTTCTAAATAACAATTAAGTTGGTATCTTTTGTACATTGTGTAGTTTCTTTGCTTTATAATGTAGCAGAGGCACAGTGGTGCAGTGGCTAGAACCCATGCTTCACAGCAAGAAGCTCCTGGGTTCAACTAACACCAGCTGGTGATGAGACCGTTCTGTGTTGAGTTTGCATGTTCTTTACGTATGTTCTCTCTGGGTCCTTCCTCCCACCATCCAAAGACATGCACTGATAGGTTAATTTGTTAATCTAAATTGCCCATAGGTGTAAATGTGATAACAACTGTTTGTCTATATGTCAGCCCTGTGATGAACTGGCAACATGTCCAGGATGTACTCCCCCTTAGCCGTTAAGTAGCTGGGATAGGCTCCAAGTGACCCCCGTGACCCTAGTGAGGATAAAGTGGGTTCAGAAGATGAATGAATGTAGCAGAGGATTGAAGGGATTTTCGGGATATACCCTTACTGTTGGCCCCTGATAGTACTGCACTGCCTGCTGAAAACACAGGCAGAGGGTTGGATCTCTGCAGGTAAATACACAACCATTATTGAGAAGGTTAATCATTGGACAGTATTATGATATGATATTTTAATAAGAGTTCAACTCCTGTCTCCAAAATAATGTTTTATTATCATGTTCAGCTCACCATTTCTCTTCACACTGAGGTTATATACGGACACTGGGGGACGATGAATAAGTGTCTTCCTCACGGAGTCTATAGGTGAACGCTGGGAGAGTGGATAGGGCTGTAAGAGCTTCCAGTAGCAAAGCAGTGCAGTAGCAGCATTGACAGAATGAGACATGTCAGTGTCAATGCCAAATTCACCACCAAACTAGAAGGTGTGTTTGGTAGATGCTGTGTGGAGATGGAGGCACATCACAGTGCTCTACAACAGAGCAGTTTGGGTGAACTGACTCTCGGCATTGCTTAAATTTGTTTTCCTTCCAAAAAGCTGTAAAAAGAATTATTTGACTTTAGGGTAATAAAAATGAAGAGATGAGAAAATGCACACATTTTTCCTTTCATTGCCTCCATGTGAAACGCTAAAGAGGAGATGGCAATGACTGATATCATGCATGAGTGAATGCTTTCATACATTTTTTGCAAGTCCTGACAGAACACAGAAATTAGACAAATTTGACAATTGACATCTTAATTAAAGTGTACATCCTGTTCTGTGGAGACAAACTTACCGACAAACGATGAACACTTGAGGAATTCCTCCTACCTATAACAGACCTAGCCATGACCTGGAGACTAAGTTGGCAGCATTTTTACAATTCTTTCATCCATCTACAATGTTTTCTTTGTGGCTTATTTTCTGTCACTTTGTATTCTCTGTAGTGTTTCAACCTGTGCTAATCTGTGATGTTTTTTCCAAACTTCTTTATTTTCTTTGCTTCATTCTTTTGCCCTTCAGTGCCTGTGGCGGTGCACATCTTTGAAGGCTTAAGGAACACCCAGCCTTTTTTTTTTCCACCTCTGCTGAAAAGAGCAGCTTTGGGCTTCATATTCATTCAGTCGGTCTTGCCAGGTTTGTCTCAATCATATTTTTTGTATCACATTATCATATATCTTTTCAAGCATTATTTACACAGAGAACTTTTTTCCAGTCCCACCCTACCTCTCACACAGTCTCCCTATAGTCCATATAATGTTCCACCTGACAAGCACATATGCGACATGTGCAGTGGGGAAAATAAGTATTGGGCAACTTAAAAATGTATAAGTTCACCCATTTATAAAGATACGACAGGTTTGTCAT
>JAQQZY010000005.1:1527286-1540977 GCA_030068375.1 Ostorhinchus rueppellii
GACATATAGAGACAAACAATCACCCTCACATTCACACCTATGGGCAATTAGATTAGCCAATTAACCTATCAGTGCACGTCTTTGGATTGTGGGAGGAAACCAGAGTACCCGGAGAAAACCCAAGCAGACACTGGGAGAACATACAAACTCCACGCAGAAAGGTCCCAAGGATCGCCCGGGAATCGAACCCAGGTCCTTCTTGTGAGGCACGAGTGCTAACCACTGCACCACCGTGTCGCCCAAGGTCGATACAGTTTCATTAAAATCCCTTCCTTCATGTTTTGACAGATGTAACAACAGCCAATCATAATTAAGTAGCATCGCACTGAACCAATCATGCTAGAGCCATAGCAAGTTAGGCTGACATACCCACCACAGGCACAAGAGCCAACTGCTGTACACACGCTAATGTTTAAGCTGTAGCGAGAGGTAATGAATGTTCCCTCGGGAGAAAATTTTGACTGAGAACTTGGGCAACATAGAACAACATAGAAGCTTAACCTTAACAAAAATAGGGATTTGATTTATATCGTGATACATATCGATTGTCACGTCTGCTACCAGACATTAGTTTTTGTGTGTTGTTTTTTCACTTCCTGTTTTATTTTGGCATTTTTCCCTCCTGGTTCATGTCTGGTGTCTTGACTTCCTGTTCCCTATTTTCCCGCTTCTGTGATTACCTGTCCCCGCCCTAATGTTCTGCACCTGTGTCTGATTATCTCTCCCTCCTGTGTGTATATAAGTCCTGTGTTTGCTGTGTCCTGTTTGAGTTCATTGTCTACCTTTTGTGAGTCAAACTACTGTTTCCTGTCTGCCTTGTCTTGTTCTTTACCCATTTTGGTATTTTGGATTTCCTGAGCCTTGTCTGCCTGTCTGTCTGTACCTCTGCCTGTTACAACCTGATTTTTTGATCCTGGACCTTCTGAGCCGGTTTGCCTTCTCCTTTGTTGACCTGGACTGCCTTTTTAGTTTTGGACCTTTGAGCCTGCCTATCCCCTATCGGTACTTCTGTATGATTGGACTGATTACCTGGTTATCGACCCCTGGCCTGTTCCCCACTATGCCCTTGGATCACCCTCTTGAAGTAAAGATTCTCTAGACCCGATTTTGGACTAAATCTTATTTGCACTCTTTAATTAACTGTAGTACTGTTTTAACCTTAACCTCAGTCTCTGACTCTGCATTTGGGTTCACATCCCAGTATCCAGACATGACATCAATATTGTCTGATATGAAAAAAATGATTGTGATATGAATGTTTTCCATATTGCCCAGCCCTATGTGTAGTGTTACCATGGTAACACAGATAAAACGGTGGCTGCCTCAGGTACCAGGACAACTTAAGAGGCTATACCCTCTTATTTGTCCAGGGATACATTTGTATAATCAAAATTTTCAACCGTTTTTATAATGGTTTTTCATATGCATCATCTTTTTTTATCAGCATTTGTCCAATAAAACTACTTATTTGTTTTGAATTACATCTTCTTGATCTAAAGCTTTTGCTTGAAGTTGGAAATGGGATGGCGGGGGCTTCAGAGGACACAAGCGCACACATACATCGCTCTGAGTACGAGTGGTATGCTAAAAACAGTTGGTGAGGGACTTAGCAGGCCAAGTTTTGACAAGTCTCTCTCTGTCTCACATGCACTCTTTTTGCCTCACTCTTTCACTCTCTTCATCCGTCTCCTCTGTCGTCCCCTCCTCTATTTTCGGACGTAACTCTCCTCCCATCCACTCTCGTTCCAGACATGTCGGCAGCATTTTTTTTTTTCCCCTTGGGAGGATGGACGTACAACATAAATTATTTCCATGTCCTGTCCTGTATGAAGAGGTTGTGGAAAGATTTAGGACAGCAGAGTCACAGCTTGTCTTTTCCATTCTAACTAAACTTTATTGGTGTTGCAATAAAAGTATTACTATATATTTTTTTGTTTTAAAGAAAACATTTGGCCTTTCTTTTATATCAGTTTCTTTGCCAACTCCATCTGTGAAATACAAAACATAAAATTGAACCATCTTCACTGCTAAACACACACTCACTGTATATTTATAGTTATCAAACACACATGTTGTGCAAGAGCAATTAAAATACAAACATTGTTTTTTAGTGTAATACCCATGTAAACTATCGAGGCAGGAGAAATCAGGAACCCGAGAGACGAGTCAGCATCCGAGTGTTGGTACACTGAAGGAATAACGGACAGGAAGTGACAGCAATGTCAAAACTTTGTCTGGTGGGAAACTGATGGATAGAGACAGAAAAAAATCCTACAGCTCCTACTCATGAGAGCAGGTTTGTCCTCAGGATGTCCTCATTTATGTATCACCTCATATGTTAGAAAGCAGTTAAATGGTGCTGTTTCATGACCCTCCAGTTTTTGTTTCACTCAGACTTGTTCTTCCAGCCCTCTCAGTTCAATGTGTTGTAAGTTGTTTTATGAAATAAATGTGTTCGATTTCTGTTTCAGAGCCAAGTAACTTTCCCTGTGTTGACAGACAAAGGATCTGATTTCATTTTATTGCAGAGAAAAATATGAAACATTTCAACACCTAAACTTGAGATGGGCTATTCATGTGATCTGGGTTTAACAGGAAACAGGCTTTAGGTTCAAACAAACTCAGTATCAGACTCTTTAGGCTCAATCTCAATTCACCCCTTGGCCCTACCCCTCCGTTTTGCGCATTCACATGAAGGGGTAGTGTTGTTCAGATTCTCTATTATTCGAAGGGGAAGGGCTAAGGTGAAGGGTTGTATCCCCCTCGACATTTCAGGACCACACTATGAAAGAAGGGGTAGGCGGAGTTTCACATAATTGTGTTCGGATCATTGGCAAGAGAGAAGTAAACACAGCCAAAATGTGCAGCAGTGATGAAAGAAACACAAATGTAAGTACTTTCCCGGTAAACAATGTATTATTTCATCAACTATTCAATGCTGTTGCTGTGTTATAGATCGCATTTCTGTGGTTTATAGTTGATAGCTGTAAGAAAATGAACAAAGCCCATGGAACAGACAGATACAGCTGCTGATGACATGATGAATATTCACAGAAACAAAGTTTTTGCATCTGTTTATAG
Source organism: Ostorhinchus rueppellii (assembly GCA_030068375.1). Lineage (NCBI taxonomy): Eukaryota > Metazoa > Chordata > Actinopteri > Kurtiformes > Apogonidae > Ostorhinchus > Ostorhinchus rueppellii. The sequence goes on from JAQQZY010000005.1 coordinate 1,530,368, forward strand.
CGGCGTTGATGAAGCCCTTGTAGCTCCATTTCAAAGGGTAGGGGTAAGGGTTAAGGCTAAGGGGTGAACTGGGATTGGGCTCATTAGTCTCATTTCTGAATGTAATTCCAAAATAATAAAAATACAACTAACTAATGTAACACTTTTTCTCTTATTATAATTAGTCATTGTCTTTTTTTTCTTTTTTTTTTTTATTTAACCTTTGAACCAAGGGTCACAGTCTGAACTAAAGCTAAGGTTTATTTATTTATTTATTTATATATTTATTTATCCATCCATCCATCCATCCATCCATCCATCCCCTTATAGACTATTGTGACTAATTGACCTTGGTACTCACAGTTTTTGTAATGAGGTGCCACTCCACACTCTTTGTGAATAGACATGCTATGTAGTTATTTAGTTATCTATGATCCCTAATGTTCATGGATCAAGGTGCTTGGATTGATGACCAGACAAACTAACCAATAGTAGCATCAATAAAATAATGTACATACCTAAGACTGGAATTAATTAGTATGATGCCATCATAGCTTTGGTCTCTGCTATATTCAGATCAACTATCTCCACTTAAGTTAGCATCTTTGTGACAGAAACAACCCAAATAGTGGTGGATCCAAAAAAAAAAATGCAAAATGAAAGGAGGGGGCAGCACAATATATACACATATGTGATATCCTTCTCTGAATTGTCATATTCCTGCTCAGCAGAACTGTTTGCTTTGTTTACCATACTGTGCATTATGGTCATATTTCACAAAATAATATACACTTTAATCTTAATTTATCTTAATTTAGACTTAGATGTAAATATCACAAAAGTACCAACACAAAAACAGTAGCAAATAGATCAATACTTCAGACAACTGTGATTTAACTCCATAAGTAATGCAACATAGAACAACATCTTATTTTTTCAAAGCCACACAAAGTACAAAGCCGAGGGCATCGGTGGGTAAATCAAAATTATTTTATTTTCATATAATTTTAAATAAATGTAGGCAGTAAGGGTTGTTTCTGCATGTATCTATTTACATTGAACACAAACAGCTTTGTATCGTACACCTACGTCCTCCTACATTCTGCCATCATCATCATCATCATCATCAATATGTGCTGATTCTCAGGGCCAGACGCAAATAACTTGTATCACATGATTTGAGTCAATTCAGAATTTTAAGGACTTGAGATACTTAACTCTGGCTGACAAGACATTTGATTTGACTTAGGCTTAATCTTTACCTGACTGAACATGACATTGGTATGTGGCAGATGACAACAATGTGACCACAAGTTGATTGTAGAAATGTGATGGATGAGTGCTGATGCAGTGTGGATCAATCATCGTAAAGAAGCCTCCGACTGAAATAAAAGAGAGAAGGAATGCAGGAGGATATTACTGAACCACTCACCATCGTTATCCATTTGGGAGACTTGTGATTGATGTTTCAGCTTTTCACGCAGAGATCATCAAAAGTTCATATGATTTGACTCCTCAGTTGTTTGATCTGAGGAGTCACTTGTTGTGCTTGGCTTTGAGCAGGAACTTGACGTGTCTTTCATAATTTTCCCCACAGACACTTAGGACTTGTTTGAGACTTGAGGGTTGAAACTAGAGGCTCGCTGGCTTTACTTTTATTTTACCTCCACCTTTGCCCTGGTTCAAACATGATAGTTTGGAAAGCACTCTGAGTTAACACACAAGCAGCTGATACATGATGAAACACAAGTGAATTTTTTTTTTTTCATAATTGGAAATAAATTCAGGCGTCAAGGGGTTAAAATGCTTTTTATTCTCTGTTCAGATGTTGCATCCACACCCATGTGTCCACATCCAATCACATGTAGGCAGCTCTAGTGCAAAGTCTGAGCATATTTAGGGTGTTTCAATATGTGTTTCCTGTTGAAGATACATTTGGGAGTCATCTGGGGCCATCACTTTTCACTTTCTTCTTGTAGTCTGAAGCGCTACGTGTTCTGCAACACTTAGATGGACTCCTTAGTCAACTGGCATTTTCCTTCTAGACCACCAAGTGTTTTAAAGATGTCTTAAATTTTTCCAAAACCCCACAAAAATGTATTATGAGTGCTTAATGTGTGTGGTGCTGTCTGACCTCACTCTGCTTTTCCCTCTTTTTTTCTCAGTGAAGAAATAAAATATCCTCAGTTTACATAATCCAGTAGAAACATAACACAAAGCACTTAAAGAGCTAATCATCGTCAAAGTATATGCCATGGAAGAGAGCTAATAAAAACAAACACAAAGGTCTTAACACAACACCTTAGAAGCTGCTGCCGGTCGCCTTTGAGCAGCACAGTGAGCTTGAAATGTGCTGAACAAATAAACGTGCCATCCCTTGCCTTACGAATTCAGTATGTTCAACTGGAAATGAATGAGCATACAGTGATTAGGCTATAGATGAGCTTCTTTCTTACATATCCAACAGGGAAATCAGATTGGATCGGAAATGATACTCAAGAGTCTTGTGGCGATGCTTTCTAATGTGTGAATGAACGTACTTACGACACTTCGCTTTCATCAGTAACCAACACATTAACGCTAACTTCACATTATCTTTACCAATGATGCAGACAACCTTTTTGTTTGCTCTGTGTTGTTGGTTTATACAAATATGATGCACGACCAGACTGAGGAACTACTTTTATCCAGAGGTCGTCAGACAAATGAACTCCAGCTGATATCAACTTTTAACGCATTTTTTAATTAATGATCTTTTATTGACATTCTTAATTACCTATGCCAAGGAGGTTATGCTTTTGCCAGGGTTTGTTTGTTTGTTTGTTTGTTTGTTTGTTTGTTTGCAACATAACTCAAAAAGTTATGGACGGATTTTGATGAAATTTTCAGAATACGTCCGCTCTGAGTCAAAGAAGAGATGATTACATTTTGGAGGCGATCCTGATCATTGTCTGGATCCAGGAATTTTTTTAAAGGATTCTTTATCATTGTGACATAAGGCATGTCGGCACAGAGCTGCATATGAGGGCTTTCAGCAACATCTGCTGGAGGAAAGTACAAACGCTACCATAAAAAAAAAAAAAAAAAAGTTCAAACACTACCTTGGTGGTCTGCACTCTCCGAGTTTCTAGTTTTAGTACTTTATTTGTTGTGCATTTTAGGAAGGGGAGGGGGGATTGCAATTTTCTTTTAGAATTTGAGTTTGTTTTATCTGGATCTGTAGATTGTTAATGACACATGGGACCTGAGTAACTTGTTTTGTTTCGGTGTACTGAAATAACAATAGATTCTGAATCTGAAACACTCTGATATGTTACAATTGGGGGAAACCGCAAAAAAAAACACAAAGTCGATTCCAAAAACGACTTGCTTGGGGTTCTCTGAAAGTCTCTTTAATTTTTCCTCAGTACTTGAGTCTGACTGAAGACTGAGGTCAACTGGAGACAAACTGCCTGCAACCTAAATGTAATTGCGATTGTCTGATGCATAACTCACCCATGATTTCACCAACAGTAGCCAGTGGCAAACCACACTATTTGAGCTTGAGGACAGGAGGATCCATACATTAATATTCTTAATGTACTTAATGAAATTTGCCAATCAGTTGCATTTTGTTTTTCTCACCATGTGCAGCTGCCTCACATGCACCAGCAAAGGTAACATTCTGTACATCCCACCTGCATGTATGATAATTAATATTTTGAGTATGCTTCACTCAAGCACACTGCCCATTGTAGATATTTCAACTTTCTAGCTGTATTTATCTGTCATTACAGTCAAATAAGTATGGGAAAACCTTTGACTTACATATATGCAGGCCTGAGAATCTTGAAGCCACACCTACAGACACAGTAGTTAACAACAGTTTTTGCAGATAACCCCATGCTTCAGCTGCAATGATGTGTTTTACAGGGAATATGTCCTACAGGGAAATTATAAACTATTTCCCATGAGAGAGATATTGGAACAGTGTGCATTTTGAGAAGCAGCTATGGGACCAGGAGCTATAGTTAGTCCTCCTACTGTTCACACTGTCATCTGGAATTCACATTAAAATAACAATGTGACTGAAAACAGCTGACCAACCATTAGATCATCATTAATTACAGCAGTATTCACTATTAAAATAATTCATAATACTAATGGATTTTTCCACTTTATTCAGTTGCCCGCATCCTACGTCACCCCACCAGTTATAAAGGAATCAAAACTTTGACAAACAGGAAAATTAATTACACAGCTGGGAATAGTTTGTAAATTCTTTCCCATGTAGATGACCAGTATGGGTTCCTGTCTAACCAGGCTAATGCCAGAGGAGTGTGTCCATGCATTTTTGTTTGAGGAAGTGATGGGAAATTAAAATATGTGTATGGAAAACAGTGACATGTTGCAAACAGCTACTATATAAAGATGTTTCATAGAATATAAATTATAATGAAAAAGAACAAGGAAGTAATAGGATTTTTTTTTTTTAAATGACCACTGAAAAGAGAGACAGAAAGTAGTACACTATTAGTACTTGAAAATAAAACAAAAACAAAAAAATCACAATAATGACCGATGGTGTATGACAGCAGTTCAGAGAAGGGCTGAGACCGTTTGTGATCAAAAACCTCCACCCTACCTTTCAGAGGGTACTGAACGGTTTTCTGCTGCCATTTGAAGTCAGAGTTATCTCTGCAAAACAAAGGAGTTACAACCAGGCTGCTTGAACACATTTCTGCACTCACACACATCTCTTCAATCCAACACATACAGAATTGATGCAGAACCTCTTATGATACCAAACCTGGTGATGCTATGGTTTCTGGAATGTCACGCTAACTACTTAACAGCACTTCTGAGGAGTTTCTCTGATGTTCTTTTGAGGTGCAAGACAATTTGTTGTTTCATTCCTGATCCAAAATGTCTCATTGTTTAGTGGTATCTTTGCAATAAAGAAGGCCTAAGATCATAGCTTCTGATGCCTCTAGCCAGTCCAGTCCCCATTATGTAATCAAGCCTGTAATAGTGAACCTCTTTCATGCACACGTGAAGAGCAAAGCTCTGTGCTTAAGTAAGTCAGTATTAAACTTGTCTGATGACAGAGGTACTTTACAGTTCAGTTGCACAAGATAGGAAGAATAAGTCATTTTGAATATGTTTTTGTTAATTTTGCTTTTTTTCCTTTACAGGTTGTGTTTTCTCTGCATATATGAGGAGACTTCAAAAAAAGTGGTTGAAGTTATGATGTTTATTTTTCAACATATGCTCTATGTAGGTCCATACACTTCTGCAAGCACTGATACTGGCCTTTAAGTCCATCTGTGTAAAACTGAGGGCTTACACTTAAAAACATATCAAAGCTTTGTTCTTTTCCACTTTATGAAACACCTTCATGCAGCAGCAGTTTGTCTGTCTCTTGGTGAGTAGTGAAACCAAATGTGGCCTTTACCTCCATCCAGCAGCTATACTCAGTCTTTCCAAGAGAACTGGCTTATTCTCTTGCTGAACCTGTGAGAAGCTGCTTTCACTTCCCAGAATGCAATTTGTGGTAAAAATTTCTGAAAAGGCCCGACTGACCTTTCAGTTTGTTATGTGAACAAGTGTGTCGTGTTTATGATGGAGTCATCTTCAAAGTTGTTCACCGTGAGGGAAGTGATTCAGGTGCATAAGCACAGAAAGACAAATGGATTAGTGATGATCAGGATATCATTAGGGTGTGACACATTTGAATAAAAATTTGTAGTGAAAGTCATGCGCTGTTTTTAAGCGCTTTTGAAATTTTAATATGTAAAAAGTCTGGGGTAGTGGATCACCCCTTGGAACACCTGGTGTGGACCTCACCGAGGGCCCCTGCTGTAAAACACCTGCTCACTTTCCCCCAACTTTCCTGTCAGTCTCCCTTGCATCTTTTCAATAACAGGGAAAATGCTAAAAACATCTTGTTTTTGGGTTTGTTTTTTTTTCCTTTGGGGGGGGGTTATGTAAGATGATTGCTAGCCTGCAGTCTTATGCCTTGTTTCCATTACGTGGAACTGGCTCGACTTGACTTGACTCAGGTACCTGGTACTATTCCTTGGAGACCATTTCCATTACAGGATACTACAGATTTTAGAGTACCTGGTCGTCATAGTGATGCTGTGCATAACTTCCATGATGTCTGCTCAGAGAGTTGCTGATAAACGGGCTTGTTGGTTGTTGTCCTGTCACGAAGCTTTACATCAGCCCCAAGGACAGAAATGTCGGAACCTCCTCAACCATCCACGGTGTCATTTTGTGGGCTGTCATCATTGACTAGCCTAGCAGCTTATTTACTGTCAACTTCCGAACCTGTTTTTTTTTTTTTTAATGGCGTGACATGTATAGATGAATCAATGATGTAGAAACAGCCAGTGGTCAGCAGTGTTTACATGTCACATTTTAATATCTCTTCACCCATTTTGAACCTCAGCTGAGCAAGTACCAAACCGTATAGTACCAGGTACCAGATTCCAGGTCCTTTTACGGAATGGAAACGCAAAAAGGCCGAGTTGAGTTGAACCACTACCACGCAGTGGAAGCATTATAATCAAAATAGGCTTAAACATTTTCACACCACTCGCAGCTTAATCATAAGTGCACTCATTATCACTGATCATTTTCTCCAGGTAAGTCTATAAGGTCTGAATATTTCTCACTCTGCTCTCTGGGACTTGTAGTTGACATATATGGTCTTGTGTTTTGACTTTTTTTAAAGAAGCGTATGGTCATTAAACAGACGAGTTCAATATCCAGCTTGTTTAGTGCAAGGCGACAATTAACCCACAAAAAAATAAGATGAAGATAAGTACCAGCTTAAATTAAATGGTAACATAAAAGCTTCAGTGTCAGTTTGAAACAGTGGACCAGTGTACTGTTCAGTTATTACAACACAACACTGTTATCAACCATTACTGAACCTCGTGAGAAGCATCCCACTTTAACCTTAGGTGTCAAAACAGGCTCTGAATTTCGTAACAACAACCATAAAGCATCACAGGGACATCTCAAACTGCTGACTAGGTGGTATTACTTTAATTTCATACATAGTGGATGCAGTGTAGTTGAATTTAATGCAGTTTTTGAAGAATACAACTCCTTCAAAGCAAATTTGTAGCGAACTAAAAATGCATACAAGAGCACTTCCATCTATCGACATGATGCAGGACAAAGATGGCCTCTCTGCCTCTCTGTTCCAACCTGATTTAGAGTCTTTCTGCTGACTGTAGCTCTTCAGATGATAAAGCTGTCTGATGCTCACAGGGACACTCACTTTGCACATGAATACAAGACTGTTTTTAATGCCATCTTCACACCACATGAGGCTTCTGGCATGAATTTGGTGCCTGTGGAGGGCTCAGTTGACATTAATGGAGTATGTGTTACATAATAACAATTACAAAGAGATGTGTCTTTCATGACCACATAGTGTCGTCCTCAGGCTACAGTCGCGCCAAAAGCCCATTTACATTGCACTGGCTATAAAATATTATCAGGCATAAAGTCATCACAGAGAAAATTGATTCCACATAAAACAGCCCGAAATACACCAATGATAATGTGACTTAAATTTAGTCTTTAAGTCTGAGCAACGTCTCTGTTTTTGTTGGTCACATCAGCTCCCACGTGTTTTCATACTGCTGTTAAAAGAAAAGAGTGTTCTGCAAAGTAGTAAACATGATAGCGTCTCAACTTTTTGAAGGCGTCGTGATGCCACTCAAGTCAAAATGACCCTTTATTTAAATAAAATTGTACATTTTGTCATATTAAATATTTGATATATTTCCCATGTTTTGAATAAACATCCCATATTAGGAATAAAATAGGGGGTAGTGAGATTTGCAAGTTATTGCAGTCATTTTTATTTTCCTTTAATAATGTTCCAGATTTTTGGAATTGGAGTCTTTAATTTCAGACTTCTTGTTTCCCATTTCGGATGTGTATTACTTTGAAATATTTACTGAAACAAAACATATATGTTTTAGTAGCCATCCTGATATCTGTGTTTCTCCAGCCTGAACAAACTCGTCTCTTTATCTATGTTATGGATCTATCTATGTTATGGATAATGAGCTGAACAGTCATTAAACAGGTTTCTTGGCCTAAAGACACTGTATATCCACGATGACAGAAGTTTTTCATCTGAGTTTATCAATTGATAATGTTCGTAGAATATAAATTCTGGCAATGACAGAAACATCTGTGAAGAGCTCTTCTCTCTTTTCAGTTCAAAACTGCAAATAAGGAAAAGTAGAGAACAAGAGGGACTGATAATTATTAATTAAGAAAATAAAACAGCTCTTAATTTTTACATCTGCAATTTTGTCCAGAAGGTTTATATTAGTATCTTACTGGCATCTAAAAGTCATGAAATGAAAATTTCATGGAAATTTCATGGACAAGCATCTGCATCATGCTGCCCAGATTTTTTTTTCTTCGATGTCCATGTAACTTTAACACTACTAGACAAAAAGCAAATTGTTTTTAATAAATTGCCCAAACATTAATAATATTTAATGCTTCTAAGATTGAAAAATGGAGAAAGGGGTGTGGCTCTGTCCCTATAACAGGTCACATCTCGCTGCCTGTTGTCGTGACGATGCACATGATGTACAGACACTAATCCACCAGGAAGTGGAGATGAGCGTTAATCACTGCTCCTCTGACTACACGCACAGATTACACACCCGTACGCCAACTCAGACATAATCACACACAAAGATGCATACGTTCATTTTTGGGGGTTTTAATGTCAGACTATGAATACAATTAGTGGATGCTCCTTCTGTAATAAAAAGAAGAGGCATATAAATCAATAATAAATAAATACATATATATCAACTGTGTGGCCAAAAACCAAATCTGGCTGGGCTGATCCGCTGTCTGTAAATGCAAAACAACACAACATTTATAACATGTGATTTCCATACAGCTGTCAGACCATTAAACATCTGGACAATTGGATTTAATAAGTTACAGCTGTGCTACAATTTAGGGTTAAAAGTCACTTCGTCTTGTCCTCTGAGTGGATGCAGACATAATCCGAAGGTTATAATCTAGCAGAGAGGTGGCAGAGTGGGCTGTTAATCCTCCTACAACATCATCATAGGGAAGCCCGCACCACTGGAGTGAATACATCCGTTTAGGCTTTACTCTGGCTCCTGCCAATCTGGTGGAGTAGGAAAACTGGGCAACGAAGGGGGAACACAGCAAGAGGAACACAGTGTGGAGGGGGGCGGAAGAAGAGGGAGATCAAGTGGATGTGGGTGGGTTTAAAATCAGATCTATTTAAAATCGGACATGCGGATTACGAGGCCTTTTCATCTGCTGAACAACAGACATCCATTCATAAAGTGGTTTGCACGTCACGATAATATCCTCCAGCAGTTGTCCCAGTGGGGGCCGCCATAACCTGACGTCAACGAGTCTGCACAGACAGCAGCCTGTCACGACTTATAATAAATGTAAGGATATAGGATGAGAATGAAGATGAAAGCAAATATGTTGAAAGCCTTGTTTCTGCTTGTGGCTTCAGCAGCAGAGTGAAGGTGCACCATACTCTGACTGACACACATACAATTACACTGTAAAAAGTATAACCTTACTCCCATTTAAAAATAAGAATTATGTCCGTTTGTCACATCTAAAATATTTGACTTCACAGAATCTAAACTGGGTCACTTGTTACGACTGTTGATATAAACCATATCACTGCATTTGACCCAACCTTAATTCTTCGCCTTGATCCAGATGAATTTCTTCACATTTCAGTTATTGAACCAAACTAATATTTTGAAATTTAACTAACCTAATGTACTTACATTGCACCAAATTAACATGAATTAATATGTTTGGATTGACACCAGTTAATTCTTTGACATATAGTCAAATTATGTTTTTCACATTTCATTTGACTTTACTTCAAAAATAATTTGCATTTCCCATCTTAAACTCTATAAAAGACAAGACACTTGGCCAACAGATTTTTAAAAACTTATTTATTCCTCAAAATTAAAAAAAAAACAAAAACATAATGTGGCAGTAGGTTCTCAGAAGACAAGAGAGATGTTTTTGTAGACCATTCCATGTCTTGGATGAACAGGGACATTCTGTGTGCATTAGGAAACGTTAGAGCTACACCACTACTTCTCTGTGAGGGTGCATTCCTAAATCTAAACTTCCATAAAGGTCGATATGTTTTACAGAATCTGAAGTTTTAGGTGTCACGGTGTGTCTCAGGGTGGAGACTCAAAATGCAGAGCACGACAACAGAGATGAAGAAATAACAGTTTATTAACAAACAGTACAAATATACAAGAAAGAATATTTCTGTTGGGGAAAATCCAGAGCCGGAGGTTAATAACGGAGCAGGGGTTCAGAGGAGACAGAGGAGAAACTGCAATGATACAAAAGGGCTGGGCTAAGTCTAGATCGGAGACAGGAAGAAGTCAGTAAACCAGGCAGGCAAAAAAGGCAAACAATCACAATGAGAGGACTTAAGGCCTCCGTATGCTCTCGTGGCAAACTCTCGCAGTTACTCCATCGCAGACACCTTGCAGACATTTGTAATTTATGCTGAATTTTGCAGCCTGACGAACACAAGGGGTACGCGGTGTAATTCACCGCCACAA